>CANYBF011362444.1:0-11157 GCA_948192965.1 Dalechampia spathulata | reverse complement strand
AATTAAAAAATTATAAATAATTTAAAAACACATATAATTTTTATATATATATATATATATATATATATATATATATATATATATATATATATCACCTGAATATTCCCACCACGTTATAATTGCCAATCTAGTCTCTTCCACATATCGTGGGAATTCATTTCTGCCTCGACCAACCAAACATACGACCAGTTGTGCGCGTTAAGGCTAGGGAGTCCTTTTTCGGCTTGATCTATCTAATAATTGGTACAGGATACTATCTCAACATATTTGTCCACAATTTTATTATTTATAAAGGATGAATTAGTTTACAAGTATGAAGTCTGATGTAACTGCAACTACCATATATAAAAAGGCATAACAAAATTGAAGAGAATGATAATTAATATATCTATGTCCATGAAAATTTTTGATATAATTTAAATCATTATGTAAAATTATGAATTCATTAATAGTATAATAATATGGTATTCATTCATTTTATATTAATTAATAAGTAATTATCATTAATTATTAATATGTAAATAATAATCAATAAATATTTGATATTTAATGAAAATTGATATATACCACTATACTATTATTAGTAGGTTTATAATCTTATATAATCAACCTTATCCAATGTTACATTAGTAATAAAAAGGGGTTTCTGTGTTGGAGTTTGATTAGGGTTTCTTTGCTGAAAGAAGTTCATATAACAAAAACAAACAAATAAAGGAAGGAAGGAGCTTGGATTTCTCTGCTGCAAACTGTTTTTTATTAACGAAAAATGAAAAGAAACACATGCAGACATTATCGTAATGGTTGGCTAAAAATCCCCATGAAAAGAATTGATTTATCGCAGAACTTGAAGATGGAGGAGTGGCCATGGCATGCCACCATTGATGAAAAGAGCTATCCTTGCAATCTTGTCAACTGTGGTAGTAGAAGCGATAGTTGCTATAAACTTGAAGAAAAATGAAGAATTAACTAAAATATAAGAAAAGCAGCAATCCCCTACCCGAACTAGAGCTAGCCCTAAACACATCCTCCATCTCCGTCGATGACTGTATATTTTAATACATCTCATGGATTCTTCGAAAAAATGTCTAGTTTCAAACCATATTTTCTATATTGATAAACATATTTTCTTTTTTTAGTTATATCAAAATATACCTCATTTACTATATTTTAATATAATCATTAATATGTTAAATCTCTATTACCCCTTTATTTAAATTATTTCAAAAATTAAAAATGTAATTAATAATAAAATATATTTTTATTTTATAATTAAATTAAGGATATAATTTGAAAAACATATTTAAATTTATCTGTTTAATTAAAGTAATTAATATTATCTTAATTGTTATGAAATTGAAAGTTTCTGTAAATTTGGAAAAGTTTTATTTCAGATTTATTGAAGACCATTATTTTTGTAAAATTTTTAAAATTATATAATCATTATATTATTTCTATAATTAATTCTTATAAAATTACGTTATTTTCATAATAATTTTAAAAGAAAAAAAAAAGAAAAACAGAGGCAAAGAGAAAGGCCCAAAACGTGAGGAAAGTTGGGCCTGCGTTAGTGGATATATGATTTCGCCTCATCTCGTTAAAGATCTAATTCCAGTTCTTTCCGTTACAAAACGGCGTCGAAGCAAGCCCATAGAATTTCATTAATTACAATTTTCTAAAATAATGCCACTTTTAATGCATTGGAAGCAAATATTAAAAAAATAGCAATATTTTTTATGATTTATTATAATGATAAAGAAAAATATTAAATTAATTATTATATTTTTAATAAATTTAAAATATATCATGTACTTGAACAATAACTTTCAATTTAACTATATTAGAGGAAATATGAGATAACTTATATTAATATTTATATTCAATTATAATCTATTTTTAGTTTTTCTAAGATTTTGATCCGAGTATTTAACGTTTCATGATGAATGACTTCTTTTGATATATATTTTCTATGATTCGAGTTTGAAATACTTACTGAAAAATATAAAAATTATTATTATTATTATTATTATTACTAACATGTGATTAGTTAATATAGGTTTAGCCTTTACATTAACGATGGTCATAATTAAAGATGGATTATTTTAATTATGGTTTATCATTGGATTAATATTAATTTGAAAAATATTAAATCATAAATTGGAATATAAACAAAATAAAAATAAAATAATTAATATAAATTAGAATGATAAATTGAGGATATGTATGAATTGAAATTGATGAATTTTGAAAAACATTTTGACAAGTTTATAATTTTATTTTTTAAAATTTTCTATAGTTTTATTAATTCAGAAATATTGCATCGTATTTTATGTTTTTATCATATAATATATAAATAATGAAAATTTATTAACTAAAAAATAAGTTGAAGCTGATCGTGGGGCATGAGGAAAGGCGAATAGATACATCCCTAATTTCCCTAAAACCTCAAATCAACAAACCAGACGAAAGAAAAGGCACCACACCACCCATGTCCCAACTTCATATAATGGCACCATCCATGTCCCAAGGGCTGCCAGGATTCTCCTCTCTTAAATTTTCAAAAATATCAAAAACTCAAAAATAATGAATTTTAAGAAATATTTATAGTGTTTTTTCAAGATTTAAATGGGCTTTTTTTAAAAAAAAAATTGATGTATATATTTTATAAAAAATTATTATTTTTATAAGTATTCCTTAAAATAGAGGAAACATGTGACATACAGTACTGGGAGGGGGGGACCGTGGTGGGCTGATGGGCCCTTTCAGGTAAGGGAGACCGCCTTGTTGCTGTAATCTTGTCCAGTGACCTAATATCTACCCCGCACAACGTTTGACTTCAAAATAAAAATCAAAGCAAACAATATCTGGAGAAATATATCTTTGCTTTTGCTTCCTGCTACTTCCACTTTTTATTATTCATAAATAAAAAAAATGAATATTATATGGGATCCACACGTATCTCCACCCTCCAACTATTCCTTATAATAGAATAAAATATAAAATAATTTAAATTTAAATCATAACATATTAAAATTTCAACAAGAATAATCTATTAATCCTTGTATTTTTTTTTAAAAAAAAATAGCCAAGAATATAAAATACATGAATCGATTCATCACTCATATTAGAACATGAATGAAGTCAAATAGAAATTTCCACTCTAATTCTATTGATAATTATATATAAAAATTATACATAATCATCATCTAGTTCTGCTATTATATTGATTATATGATGATAGGTAGAACAATTATATTGAATGGGTCAATATTAGATGTTCTTTTCATGCATTACATACATACATATATATATATATATATATATATATATATATATATAAAGTGTTGCAACCTTTCAGAACCACAACTAGGAGTGGACGAAAAGTTTGAGGACGACCTATTAAGACGGATGTCTCATACTTTGTCTACAGATAATACAGCAGATATCCCAGGTTCTATATATTGTCATATCAATTCTAACCAATTTTACCATGTTAGGGTACAGACAAGTTACTTGGAGAAAAGGTTCTCACTACGATTATTAAGCTAAAGAAAATCAGAAGTTGATTTTTTTCTCTTTTGAAAAATATCTGTTTAAATTTAATTTAATAAAATTATAGATGTATTTTATTTGTGGGTATATATATATATATATGCACGTACGTATATTCATTTCTTTAACGTAAAGAATTATATGGCATAACTAAGTAGTTACATTCAAAAAGGTTGAATTTATATGATTATGATATTTATAAGGTTCTGATATTCTTTTACTACATGCTTTCAATTTATGTACGAGTATATATATATATATATATATATATATATATATATATATATAGCGGTAGAGCATGAGGTTAATATCATATAACCAGCTAAGTGCTAGCTTTGACAATATTGTATACACTCCCAATAGGGAATACGTGTGCGCCCACAATCAAAGAACCAAAACTCACCAAACAGATTTTTTTGATTTTTTTTTTTTTCAAAAAGAGACAATGGCTAGTGCTTATAGTAGTAGCGTACAAAAACATGAAGTAGAGATATCATTATCTCAGAGTTATAAAATCAATCTTGGAAAACAATAATAAGAACCCTAAACTAGTTGCACATCATTACACAACTGGCCTCGCCCATCCCATTACTCTATAGCTCCGAAATTTTTTAAGTCGACTTCCCCGCGAAATCCCCACGCTTTCAACCCTTTTTCTTTTGAATTTTTCTCCCCAAAACATTAGCATAGATCCATACTTGTTATATATTTGCCCTCATGGGAGCAGCTTACCTAACCTTATTATCCTCTCTCGACGTTTCTTTGTTTTTTTGGTTCTTTTGTTTAGTCTTTTTCCTTCATCTCAAAATCTTAACCCTAAGCTACCCTAAACTGTTAGCTTTTGAATTTGAATGTATGGCAACTGACCCTAATAGCCTACCCTTACCCAACAATCTCCCACAAGTAAACCAAACTCAGCCACCATTAGCACCGCATTTTGACCCCAGTTCTATACCACACCCAACAACGACACTTGACTCTTTAGTGACTCGGTCTACCGCTACTAACCCATGTAATCATGGTCCTGGTCGTATGCCCTCATTAGCCATGCCCACTGGTGCTACTTCTTCTACTAGAAGACACCCTCTTTATAGAGGAATAAGAAGCAGAAGTGGGAAATGGGTTTCAGAAATCCGTGAGCCACGTAAAACTACTCGTATTTGGCTTGGAACCTTCGCCACAGCTGACATGGCGGCTGCAGCCTATGACGTGGCGGCGCTTGCCCTAAAGGGTGGAGAGGCTGTTCTTAATTTTCCAGGTTCTGTTGGGTCTTATCCCGTTCCTGCTTCGTCTTCGCCAACTGATATACGTAATGCAGCTATCGCTGCTGCTTCGTTTAAAAAGAACGAAATGGCGATCAATAGTAACCAAGAATTAGGCCAAATTCAGGCTAGAAATGATGATCAAATTCATGATCATAATATGATTACCAGTACTACCAATTTTATCACGACTACTTCAACCTCTAACGATCAGATATTTGTCGATGAGGAAGCACTGTTTGATATGCCGAATCTGCTGGTGGATATGGCAGAAGGAATGTTGCTTTCGCCGCCAAGAATAACCTCTTCTGATGATTCTCCTGGAACTTCCGATGGGGAAAGTCTTTGGAGCTATTTTTGATTAATCTTTTCCAAATATTCTTAACATGACCTCAAGAAAACCAACTGAAAAACACAAGAAGAAGACATGGCAGCAACTGCATTTCTTCCACTTTTTTTTATGCAAAAAACATTTGCCTGTCTACCAACTACATAAATATATGTAATACACACGATATATATCAGGAAAAAAGATCATTGATCACAGAAAGAGAAGGAAAATGAAAGAAAAACAGAAGGACCAAGATCAAGAATCTTATCAAACAGTACATGTGGGTGCTCATTCTCTTCAGACAAGTAGATGTACGAATTTGAGAGATAAGGGTAGTTTACAATTAGGGTTTGCAATCTTCTTGGTTGTTTATGATTATGTAGAAACAGTTTTGCTGGTGATTCTGCTTCCGTTGCATTATATATTATGTGGCTTGTTCATCTTTTCTTCAATATTACGCGATAATGTTCTGATCTCATCCATTCCTTTTCACCTGTTTCTTTTATATATGACTCTAATTCAATTATTCCCTTATTCTTTTTATAAGTTTAATTTCTTCTACTGTTAATCAGAATGGACCACAGATCATTGCTTATGCAATTTGACACGTGTCCTCCATTAGAGGGTAAACATATATTCCCGACTAGTGAAAAGTGATCTATATAAAAAAAATATAGATTTATGTATATAATATAATTTATAAATAAAAAGGTGTTACTTTTAATCCTATTTTATATTATATTAATTGTTTTAATTTATACCATCAAATTTAATCAAAGCGATTTCATTTATTAGAGAAATAGATCATAAAAATATGCCCATATAAGCTATTTAAATTTTAATACTGTCCTTTACTATAAAATTAAACAGTTAAAATTGATAGAAAAATAAAGATAATAAAAGTTACAAATTTATTGATCATACACTGTAATGAATTTATTCAAAATAATTTTACGTTTATATAAAAAAAATTTGAATAATATGAGTTAATTAATTTTTTAATTCTTTGAAAGGAATCGATGAAGAGTTAATATCGATATTAATTCTATAGCAAAGAGTAATTGGTTTTTTTGGGATATTTATTGATTTTAAAATTTAAAAGCAAAAACCCATTTTGGAGTATTAAACATTCATATGAAATATGTTGAGAAACTCCGGCTAGAAAACACAGGATCAAGACGAAAATAAGAAAGAAAAGTAAGAACATAAGATTTAATGAGGTTCGACAATGTGTCTACATCCTCGGGAGTGATGAGCGGCTGTTTTTTATTATTCGCATAACATAGGTTATATTTATAGTTGTATTTAATAATAACTCACTTGTTCTCTTCGCTCCGCTTCGACATTTGCCCCTTAATCAGTATATGAGCTATACCTAACAGAATATGGAAGGGGAGATTGTAATAGTGAAAGGATTATATAAAGAGGCCTACCAAAAGAGGAACTTGATTATGAGATGAGTAATCTGAAAAGGAAAGACAAAATTATAGAATAAATTCTCTACACTTTCCTCTTCTTCTTCTTCCTCTTCTTCTTCTATTTTAAGAAATTATTATTAGTATTTTAAATTTTCTGATGTTGTTTAATGATGTTTGTCACAAGGCAATTGCATAAATTTTGCACCCTTTTGGAGTTTCGAGATTATTTTCAGTCAAACTATGTGGGTCCATCATGCTCGACGGACTGTCAACATCCACATATATATATATATATTTGTGTGATGAATGATGGGAAGAAAGTGATCTCACTTTGAAAGGAAGAAAAGAAAAGAAAGATCATGATCTATAATAATAATAATGATAAATGGAGATTACTGTTTAATTAATTTGATTAATTACTTACTATATTAGTTCATTTAAATTATTTTTGAAATTTAGATAATTCAATTCTCTTACAATTTTAATAGTTATGTACATCATTTTTTTTAATCTAAATGATTTTATTTGCAAAACTCAAAATTAAAATATGTAATAAATTTGTGATTTTTTTTTCACTTCTTCTAAAAAATAATTTCGGTCATAATAGTATGATCTATTCTTTTTTTATGATTCCAATGCTATTTTATTGAAGAATGTGTTTATTTTAAATAGATATGGACAATGAAATTTCAAGTTTAATTTTTAAGATTAATCATATTCTTTTATGTATTTAATTGAATATAAATTATTAGATTCATGATAAAATCAAAAGATATTAGATATAAGGAAAAATAAAATGAAATAATTAATTATAAAATTTGATATTGGATTTGAATATTACTACTTATCGCATTTAATATACATTAATATTATACTCTTATCCTATATCTATTACAAATAAAACTTTTTTGGTATTGACGTATCCAAAATTAATATTTAATCGAATGAATTTTATTAGGTTGACTAAATCGTAACTCCATTTATTCAATATTTTTTTAAAAAAAAATATTAGTATTTACTCTATTCATGTAGTTTGAACATTTGCATTACCGGCAACAAAAGAAAAAAGCCATATTGGTATTGGAAAAAAAACAAAGGGATGAACCGATATTTTTGAAATTTGATAATTATAAGTTTGAGGAAAAGTTGGGATTTAATTAACAACCAAATCTCAAGTATAAGATGGAGTCAAGATCTTTAGCATGCATGACTTTCTTCTTATTCTTCTTCTTCTTCTTCTTCTTCTTCAATTCAAAGGGGACAAACATCTAGTGTGATATTTAGTGGACCCAATTGAAAAAAATAAGTATATATATGTGCAAAGTACCCACAAAATGGATGGGTTTTGGAGCATTGGATATGTGAAATGATTCCATACAGAAAAAGATAACATAAAAGATGGCTATACGATCTCATAATGTGCACTTGTTCTTTGCATCTATTGATAAATCTATATTTGGACATTTTCTAAATCATGTCTCTGAGCAATCAACGCCTTTCTTTTCCCTTTTCTTTTTAGCGATCTCCCTCTTTTTATGTTTTCCTCCTCCTGTTTTGTGTCCTTCATGGAAATGGGTTTTATCCAAACTGTCAATCGGTTCACAACACTAACTTACCAACATTACACACAATATATAATTTACTCATATTATCCATGCTCTTCCGCTTCAAATTATTTATAATCAAAACAAGTTTGAATCAAGTTGTATACATCTTTTCATATTTTCTAAATTTCAACCGAGTTTTAAACAAATCTTAATAAATATAAATTAAAAAATAATTTATTTTTTTATTTTAAAAATAAAAAATTATTAATAAAAATATAATATTTCATGAATATTAATAAAATTAAATTATTTCTATACAATTTAATAAATTATTAACTTATAAACTTCTTATTGAACTGATTTATAAGTCTAAATAAGTAAAGTATTAATTATCTAATTTAATTTCAATTTATTTATTTAACAAACTTTACTGAATGAACTTGAATGAATAATAATTCAAAAAAAGAAAATAGAAAATGAAAAAGTACATATTTTTTTACATCATAACAGTAAAGGAAACTTGAATGATTTTGAGGGTGTTTTAAAAACTATTTAGAGCTGAATTTTCTTGATAAAGCTTGCTTTTGTGTTTAAGATATTTAAAATCAAAGAAACAGGTAATGAAAGTGAACTAACATCGAGGAGTCAAATGAAACATTAGATGGTAACTTGTTGAGTTTAAAAGTAGTTTTCTTTGGGCATTGGGTGTAAGTTTTTAATGTCATATAATAATGGTAATAATCAAGTAAAAAAGAATCAAATGAAAGCATAATTAAGATAATATTTTAAGTCGGCCATGAAATCCAAAGGGTGCTTTCAAAAACGTTGAAAAGATGGAGTTAAGTCTTGATGGGTGCTTTTTATTCATCAAACCCAAAAGTAAATAAAGGGTAAAATTTGTGGGGTTTGCCTCTCTCTCAAAGAAGGAAAAGGAAAAGCCAATATTATATGTATATATATATAATGCATTTATATAAGCCGATATTCTTCTGAAACTTTCAATGAGCAAAAAGTTTGACTACGGCTATGAAAAAGAAACATTCATGGCCGACAATCTTTTCATTTCCCTTTCTTTCTTTGGGTAGGTAATATGTCTTTCTCTTCTCTCAGACAGGCTCATAGTTGTACATGCATACTTACTTTTATATATATATATATATAACCCAAATTTAATAATTATCGTAACAATCCTTACATTATAGTATATGATATCTAAAATTTTAAACCAATATCATATATTTTGTTGATTTAATTAATATATCATATACATTCTTTCTTTCCATGTTGTTTAGTATATTTTAAATATATATTAGGCTGGCTTTTCCCTTAATTTTTTTTAGTAAGTTTTATTTCATTTGTTATGTTATAATTTTTCCCCGAATTTTGCTCATAAGATTTATTATTTATTTCTAATTTTATGTTTTTTCTATGAATTTAGTTGTTTTTTTTTTAATTTTCAACCTTATTTTGATATGAATTTTCCCGTCCATAGATGAAAAGATCATCTATATTTTTTTATTAAAAAAAAGGATATTGAATCATAAATTCAATTGAAAAATCAAGCGTTTATATGAATTATGTTATGTTAATTTATGATTAAAATTTTATCAAAAATTAAAGAATCAAGATCGATAAAAATTTTAATCTCAATTTTATGATAGCACGATCGAAATTTACAATTAACCCGCTCCTCCGTAATGATCCTTTTAAGAATCAATTATATGGATTTTAGCATAATAGAGAAAGAGTTCTACGTATACATATTACAGGATTAGGATTCTTTCATATTTTATGAACATAATAAATTATTCATCGTATATTAAAAATTGCAATAATTTTGAAACGTTTTGAGGAGTTTAAAATTTCAGAAAGAGCCTTTTTTCCCTCCTGAAAATGTTTGCAAATTAACTAATAATGTTATTTATCCTTTTTAACATCTTTATGTGTAGTCAAAAGAAGTTCAATTTATATATTAAAAATAAATAGATAGATAGAAAAGAGACACATTAACTAGTAGATTAATCATGCAAATTCTGCTTTGCATCTTCCTCTAATGTGGAAAATTCATAAACATATATGTCGTGATTTAGTTTCTCTTTTTTTTTCAAGTTCGAATTGAAATAATTTATATAAAAATATTTTTATTATTTCTATCAATGTACTATTTGAGGTTTTAAAATACCCTTCAAATTACTTATTTGATTTTTTTAAATTTGTATGAAATTATTCTTTACAAATTGGATCTTTAGAAAAACATTCATTAACTTATTTTGCTGCATTATAGATTTCAAATAACAATTTCAATAAAAAAAATTTTAAAAAAATATTTATTCATATCATAATATGAAACGAAAGGACACCCATGATCCTAAAATGAGAGGTTTCTTGATCAAGGGTAGAAAACAATAGGATTTCTTGATTTTGATGATTAATGTTGTTAGCGTTGGTTTTCCGGCCCCTACCTCCTTGTGAAATGGAAGCAAAAGGGTTTCTTCAACGTAAGAAGAAGCTTGTAATTAATTGTTCCGACAGGCATATTCTTACCAATCATTATTACTATTATGTTCTTTTGGTTTCTTATATATATATATATGCTTTTGTTAAGATATGATTGGTCGTATCTCAACTTTAATCGGATTAATTTATTTTACCTCCCAAAAATGTTGATCATCCATTCTGTTATGCTTTCTTCATTTTCTTGAATGCTTAGGGTTTTTACCATTACCCTTTTCACCTTCAATAATTATTATTTATTTCCTTGAAGTTTTCAATTTTACCTTTATTATTAACCTTTTTTTTATTTTTCATATTTCTTATATGGGAGGTTTTTAAATACCAACTATAGTTTCCATCATTCCCAAATTGCCTTTCCATGTAATTCATTTCATTCCAACTCTTTCTATTTCATTTCGTTTTCAATTTTTATCTTTTTAACTCTATAGTGTAGCCTACAATACTTTATATATATATATATATATATATATATATATATATATATATATATATATATATATATATATATATATATTCTAAATTATTTTTTATTTTTT
>CANYBF011362435.1:0-15336 GCA_948192965.1 Dalechampia spathulata | reverse complement strand
TGATTTGAAAAGAGGGTGAGTTCATTTTCATTTGGGGTTTAACCTTAATACATTTCTCACGTCTCATGCGCTAAAACTTGTAATACGCCGCGTCAATTGTGAGTCAACACTCATTTGACAAAATAAACCATCAATTGTGAGTCAAACAACTTAAAAAAACCTAATTAGGTTTTAGGTTACTTAAGTCATATGCTTATGGATGTCACATGCTTCAGGCATATGACTTGCATGTTCATGACTTAAAATCCCTCCAGAAGCACATGACAATCATGTTCACTTCCTTTTAATTCATCACACATGAATAAGTCATATGACAATCACATATTGACTATTAATTAATTTAATTCTATCCAAATTCGCATATACCATGCATGTAGAACATGTCATCTTAAATCACTTGTATCTTGAGTTCTACTCAACAGATTTCAATGATGTTGGTATCAACTCAAAGCTCTTTTCATGCTCTTTCTAATAAATATTAAAAATTCATGTTATCTTATAACCATAAAACATTAATCCATTCATGATTATCATTCTTCTTACTTTTAGTACGTGACCTTTTAGGTTCTTGACATGTTGGTAATATATGAACATATTATTAAACTTCATTAATAAAATTATATGTAAATCAAGAGCAGTGTCTAGTCACACATCATGACTACCCAAATATCAAGAAGTCATTAGTTTGACTACAATCCTTCCATATCAAATTCCATGCAATAAACTCCTTTCATCATTCACTATCTCATTTAGGTTTAAGTATGGAATAATGTCAACTCAATGCATAATCAAGTGTATTAGATGATGCCCTAAATTTGATGTTTCATGTACCATAATCTTTATTCTTAAAATGCCCTTATGAAACTCATTCATCAATAGGCATTATACTCTGGTTAGAGATTCCTAGTAATGAATATTATATGAATAAATGAGATAAAATCCTTACATTTAATCTGGGGTGGTGAATCCTTTATTGATAAACAAATACCTTCAACTACTTCACACTATATCCAACCTCTAAGTTTTGAACACCTCCTATGGAGGAATAAAACATAGGAGTCAAAACATAGTGATCCATAATTAAGATAACCTTGTTATCTCAAGTCTTAAGGATACTTGCATTATTGATATGAGTGAGATATACTTCACAAACATAGATTAATCATCCATATGAAATCTCACTGGCAAGGTCTCCAATGAGTCAATCCCAAACTGCTCATCCATATGTTCACTTTAGACAACTCTTTTCATGATGAATGAGAATCATCCCATAAGAAAGTATAACATATGCTAATCTTAACCATATTAATAATATCCATTATTATTAATACATTGATTAGGGATAATTTAGATATTAAACATTTTTATACAATAAGAATCTCATTTCATAAACTCTTTATGAATTCCTTTATATTGTTCCAATATCTTAGAATTCATTGTTTAGTTAATAACCTTTCATGCAAACTGAATAATGAATAATGCCTTTTATTGATAAATCATTCGATATTAAATTACAATAAAACATGATGCCCTAAAGCATACACTAATAAACTCACACTTGCACTAGAGCTAATAATACATAAGCTTCAATCCCATGGAAGTTACATGTCTGTCATGCTTGCTTTGTATCAATGCCTTAATGAGAGGGTCTACTATGTTCTGCTTTGTGGGAACTCTATTAAACTATACTTCTCCTCTACCAATGATCTCCCTAATTAAATGGTATCTCCTAAGTACATGTTTACTCTTCTTGTGAGACCTAGGCTATTTTGCTTGGGCTATTGCTCTATTATTATCACATAATAGAGGAATAGCTTCTACACTATAGGGAACCATACCAAGTTCATGAATGAACTTCCTTATCCACACTGCCTCCTTTGCTACGTCTGATGCAACTATGTACTTTGCCTCCATCATAGAATCTGCCAAAGAAAACAAAGTAAAGATGGCAGCCTAGTCCAACTGCCTCGGCCTGATCTGCAAGCCCAGAAGGGGAGCCTTCAAGGTAACTTCCTAGAAGCTTCCTCCTTAGTGGGGTATGGTTGGCATCCATTATTGGGGGTGGTTGGATCTAAATCTCTAGAATTCATGTAAAGTAGGTGGGAATTGATCTCCACCATATGTTAAGGAGGTGTAAAGGCTATTACACTATCATTCATCACAAATATGTAACCTAATTGAAATTTGCAATCATCTTTATTAGATTAGAAATAGGCATTTGTATACTCACTTAATTACAAATCCCCTTCTCTATAAACTAAGAACATATCCTTACTTCTTCTCAAGTACTTTAGGATATTCTTGACAGCCGACCAGTGTTCCTCTCCATAATTAGATTGGAACCTACTCGCGACACTTAAAGGGAATGCCACATCTGGTCTAGTACATAACTCAGCATACATGATTGATCCAATTGCTAATGCATATGGAATCCTAATCATGCAATCTTTCTCATCTTATATCTTAGGACACCTTGTTTTAGAAGGATATTTCCTATGTACCATGGGTACATTACCCTTCTTTGAAAGATACATGCTAAACCTCTTTAGCACCTTATCTATATAGGTAGATTATGAAAGACCAATAAGCCTTCGTGATCTATCTCTATAGATCCTTATACCTAAAATATAAGCGGCTTCTCCAAGGTCTTTTATGGAGAATTGTTTAAATAACCAAGCTTTAACACTTTACAAAAATGAAACATCATTTGCAATGAGTAATATGTCATCTACATATAATACAAGGAAAGCAATTGCACTCCTATTATCCTTCTTGTAAACACATGGTTCATCAATATTTTGAATGAAGCCAAATTCTTTAACTGCTTCATCAAAATGCATATTCCAGCTCCTTGATGCTTGCTTCAATCTATAAATGGATCTTTGAAGTTTGCATACCTTATTGTCATGATGAATGAGAATCATCCCTTTAGGAAGTATAACATGTGCTGATCTTAACCGCATTAATAATATCCATTCTTATTAATACATTGATCAGGGATAATTTAGATATTGAACATTTTCATATAATAAGAATCTTATTTCAAAACTCTTCATGAATTCCTTTGTGCTGTTCCAATATCTTGAAATTCATTATTTAGTTAATAACCTTTCAAGCAAACTGAATAATGAATAATGCCTTTTATTAATAAATCATTCAATATTAAATTACAATAAAATATGATGCTCTAGAGCATACACTAACAAAGATTAGTAACATCACCAAAGATCTGGAAAGCATCATTAGGGCTGATAGCAGAAGAAGTGGCAGTGACCCTCTTGGATGTTGTTAAGGCTGATAGGTCATAAACATCATCAAAGATGGTGAACTACTGATCAAAGAAATCATCCAAGATAGGCAACTCAATAGCTTGATTATATTGCATCTCTCCTTAGATAAAGGCAACCATCTTACACTCTTTCGGCTTGTTTGAAGTATAAGGATTGAAACCAATGTAGTATCTCTCCTCCTATATGTCTATAGGGATATTGAACTCCACTAGACCCTGCTAGTATTGGCTCAGACCCTTACCAGGTATAAAGTTTACGTTGTGCATCATCCTCTCCACAATGGGACTCAATTGGTACAAGTACGACTTAGGTTCTCAAATGGAAGCAATCTAAAAACCAATCATGAGAGAGACATCTTCTTTGATGCAGATTAGAGCAACCTCATCATTAAAAGTGATGGTAACCACACCCTCATCATACAGAAACTTAATCTTTTGATGCATGGTGGATGATTCACCTCCCAACGGATCAAAACCATGGTCAACCCAATAAAAAAGCAAATGACAAGTGCTCTGGTTCTTGATTTCTCACTTAGGTTTCTACTTCTAGAAAGAAGTAAAGAAAAGGAAGGAAAAAAGAAAACTTATGTAATGGCCTCTCTTATAGCTGATTCTTCTACAAGGTGGTAATCACCACCTCATGATCTGACCTAGCTTCCAATAACCTCTCCTTTGTAGCAATATTAATCTTCTCTCTTTTTTTTAAACAACATTACTTAGTATTAATTTAAATAATCTTACTTAGCTCATGTTTTCCATAATATAAAAGATTAATGTACTTAGTATCGTCATACAATCCCATACCAAAAGCTATGTAAATTATGTGACAATCTAACTATTCATAAATAAATTAACTTTTAATTTCTTTAAATTCTACAAATCATTAACTGTTCGTAACTAAGATTGCAGTTGTCAAAATGCCAATATTCTCTTAATCAAAATTAAATATAGATTTTTTAAATATTCTTGAAATTATATAATAAATTATATATAACATGACAATCTCAGTATTAAATTTTTAATTATCACCTAGCTTATTAATTAAATTTTATAATAATTCAAATATTCATACCTTATACTTTTGTTGAATTATTCAATTATACTAGAAATGTTAATATGGGAACTTAAAATAGTAATCAACATAATTATACATAAGTATAATTAAATGCTATGTATAATTTGACACTTACATATATACTATTCTTAAACAATTCTAACTTATCCCCTATTAATTATTCATTCACTTTTTTAATAATCATTCCTATATTAATTATAATTATATTTTCTAACAAAACTAGTAATATAAGTATATATATATATATATATATATACTTAAATAAAATAATATAAATATTAGGTTATTAATCTTACATAATTGATCACTAGTTATGCTAATAATTTAATCATCGAAATAAAATAAATAATTAAATAAATAAAAATGATTAGCTGTAATTGTAATTAAAATAGTGTCGGTGAATGTGTAGATGTAACAATTCTTTACCTCTAAAAAAAATTTCATCCAAAAATTTAAATCTTACTAGTCTATGAATAACTAGGGGTACTGTTGTCTTATATCTATTTCTCATTCCCAAGTTGCCTATTGACCAATATGATGATTCCACAACACTTCTACTAAAGGAATCTTTTTTATTTCTTAACTATTTTATCTCTTTGGCTAGGATAGGTATGGGTTCTTTGCTATAAGTGAGATTAAACTAAATTTTTATAACTTCTATTAAGATTACATGTGATGGATCTGATCTGTACCTCTAAAGCATAGAAACATGAAATGTGTTATGTATTCTATCCAGTTCTAGTGGTAACACTAATTGATAAGCCAATGGTCTAACCCATTTGAGTATCTTATACGATTTAATGAATCTCAAACTTAATTTACCTTTCTGTCTAAATCTCATGATCCATTTCCAGGGTGATACTTTCAAAAATACCTTATCGCCTACACTATATTTGATATCTCTTCATTTTAAGTTAATGTAGGATTTCTATTTATCTGATGTAGCTTTCAATTGCTCTCTGTCACTTTAACTTTATCCTTAATTTCTTGTACCAATTCAGGTCCTATGAGCCTTATCTCCCCTATTTCATTCCAATTTAATGGTGTCCTGCACTATCTTCTGTATAGTACTTCATATGGAGCCATCTGTATGCTAGACTAATAACTGTTATTATATATGAATTCCATCAATGGTAGATATCTATTCTAACTACCTTCCCATTCAATAATGTATGCTTGAAGCATATCTTCTAATATTTGTATAATTCTTTCAAATTGACCATCTATCTATAGATGAAAACTGTACAAAAGTGCACGTTGGTCCCTAAAGCTCTTTAGAAACTTCCATAAAATCTAGAAGTAAATCGAGGATCTCTATTTGATACCATAGATACTAGAATTTTGTGCAATCTCATAATATCATGTATGTAAAGTTCTGCTAACCATTTCAACCCATAGTCCATCTATACATGAAAGAAATGTACTAACTTCATCAATCTGTCTACTATTACCTATACTGCATCATGTTTTCTCTGAGTCAAAGGTAACCCTGTTGTAAAATCTATAGTAACTCACTCCTATTTCCACTTTAGTATAGGTAATATAATATGTAATCCTGTAGGTACTTGATGTTTTGTTTTTACCTATTAATAAGTCAAACATCAAGTAACATATTCTGTAATGTCATTTTTCATTGCTAACCACCAATAGTGTTATTTTAAATCTTTACACATCTTTGTGATACCCAAATCATAAGAATACACTAAATCATGGGCCTCTTAAAGTATTAGTTTCTTTTTCATTAGCATATACATATCTCTTATTTTTATATCATAATAACCCATCAGAATCAATATAATAATCTGTTTGTTCACTTACTTGTATCTTTTGCACCTGTTTTTGATACTTTTCATCATTTGCTACCGCTTCTTTCAAATGATTGATTAATATAGATTTCATTTGTAAATGTGCAATAATACCATCATCTAGCCAGAATTCAAGCAAAACATTCAGTTGTTACACCTCTCGAACTAACATTAATGATGAAAATGTAAATTAGCAAAGGTTTTCCTACTAAGTGCATCTACCACTAGATTGGCTTTCTCTGGGTGATAGTCAATCAAGTAGTCATAACCTTTAATTAGTTCTATCTAGTGCCTTTATCTTAAATTCAACTCTTTCTATGTGCCCAAATATTTCATACTTTTATGATTTGTATATATGTAACATGTCTCTCCATATAGATAATGTCGCCAGATCTTCAATGCAAATATTATAACTACTAACTCTAGATCATGTATTGGATAATTTCTCTCATGTGTTTTCAACTGCCTGGAATTAAATGCTATTACTTTACAATTTTGCATCAATACATAACCTAGCCCATTCAAAGATATGTCACTATATATAACGTAGTCTTTACCTGGAGTAAGCAAGGTTAATACTGGAGCTTGAGTTAAACATTCCTTTAACCAATCAAATATCTTCTAACATATGTCTATCCATTCAAAAGGAACATCTTTTCAAAGTAATTAAGTAAGTGGAACAATAATCATGGAGAATCCCTTGATAAATAGTGTATAATATCTAGCCAAACCCAAAAAACTACAAACTTTGCTAACATTTTTCAATGGTTGCTAGTTAGTAACTTCTTCAATTTCACTATGATCAACTCTAATACCATCTACTGACATCATATAACCTAGAAATGATAGCTATTCTAGCCAGAAATCACATTTAGACAGATTACTATATAGTTGTTTCTCCCATAACGTTTGTAATATAGGCTAAAGATGCAAGTCATGTTCTTCTGTATCTCACAAGTTCACTAGAATATCATTAACAAATACAACCATAAAACTATTCTAAATACTACTTGAACATAGTATTCATTAATGCCATTAATGTTACTAGTGTGTTAGTTAACCTAAACAGCATTACCAAGAACTCATAATAACCATGCCGAGTCTGAAATGCAATTTTCATTATGCTATTGTCTTTTACCAAGAGCTGATAATATCTAAATCCTAAGTTTATCTTCAAAAATATTATGGCATCTTTCAACTGATCAAATAGATCATCTATCCAAGGCAAGGGATATTTGTTCTTCATTATGACTTTATTCAATTATATGTAGTCTATACATAATTATAAGGTGCCATCTTTCTTTTTAACAAATAGTATTAGTGCTCCCTATGGTAATACACTCAGTCTAATAAACCCTTTATCTAATAGTTCTTACAATTGAGTCTTCAACTCCTTCAATTCTATCAATGTCATTTGGTAAGGTGTAATAGATATTGGCTCTATATATGGCATTACCTCAATCTCAAACTTTACTTCTCTAATTGGTTGAATACCTGGCAATTCTTTAAAAAAAACATCTGGAAAATCATAAATTATAAGTATCTCACTGAGTTTCAGTCTTTCCAATCAATTATCTATCACATGTGCTAAAAATGCTTCATAACCTTGTATCAGAAATTTCTTAGCCATAGTTGTTGATATAATTGTAGCTGTTGTCGGTGGTTTACAACCTTGTATCTTATTACTAGCATAAATAGGATTTGTAAACACCATTATCTTTAATTTATAGTCAACTACTGCTTTATATTTTGACAACCAGTATCACATCATATTCTTTAAATAGCATTTCAATCAAGTCAGATGGGAAATCTACACCATACATATTCAATGGGCAATCCCTATATATCCACCTAACAATGATATCCTTTACTAGTGAACTAAACACCATAATATCATACCCTAAATTTGTACATTTCAATTCAGATATACAAGCAAGTTTATTATTTATATATGAATGAGACGATCCAGGATCAAATAGAACCAATGCTTTATGATCAAAGATTAGAAAATTACCGACTACCACATCTACAACTGATGCATCCTCTCGTTAGCACATAGTATAAACCCTGGCTGGAGCTCCTTAAGCAAAACTCTGATTAACTGAACCTTAACTATTACCTTTGCCCACCTCGATTCAACTCTTGCCTCTGCCTCTACCTCTATTACTAGACTGTGAAACTACAAAAGTAGGTCTAGTGAGTATGTTCTGTCTATAACTGCCTCCTTCTACTATGGTATGTAAGGGCATAACTCTATGAATAGTACAATCTCTGGTGTAATGATATAAACTTCAACACCAATAACATATTTTGGTTTCTACTTTGCAAACTCTAGAATGATATCTGTTATAGGTAGAACATTATATAAACCCTAAGTCACCTTGTCTCAACATCTGGCTAGGCTACAATCATCTAGGTATTAGTGATCAATAACTTATTAACCTAGGCATGAAAGGGCTTTTGAACTTCCTTCTTTTATTGAAACTAGCATATCAACTAGCACCCTTTGCCTATTTTCTTGTTTGTTTGGCTCTGCCTTCTTCCTCTTCATTAATAGTACGCTCTTGCCCAAGTGCATTAACCATCAAAGAAAAGAAATCCTCCTCATAATTAAATCCTTGTACCAGTGCTCATATTTGAAGTTTCAATCCTTGCTCAAACCATTTATATCTCTCTCTGCGAGTAGTAAGTAGACTAGTAGCATAATAAGCTAGTCGTGTAAACTCCATCTCATATTTTGCTACTATCATATTTCCCTATCTTAGGTTAAGGAAATCTTGTAATTTCTGATTAGTGTATACTAAAAGAACATATTTCTATCTAAAATCCACCTGAAAATCATCCCAGGTCAACATTGATGGTTCTGTCAAGCTATTGGGCATCATCTTCCACCACTCATATGCATTATCCTGGAATAGTGAAATAGTATACTCAAATTTCATATAATCTATACTATCTGGCTTCCTCAATACCCTTTTAGTCCGCTTTAATGACATCTCATCAATGTAAGGATCTATAGTACTAAAAAAATCAGTTTCCCCATATGATCTTAACTTCTTAAAATCTTTTGGAGTTGACACTCTCTCAACTATCTATGGTTGCACCTGTATAACTAGAGTCGTATGACCTTGTAGCATTTATAAATGATTAGCTATTTGTGTAGCTATTAGGTTAACTGTGGATGCTATTGGTTATTTTATAGGAGGAACCCTCTCAATTGGCTCAACTTACCCTACAATTATTTTTCTGGCCTCAACTCTATTACCAGCCTCAAACATACCCTCTCACAGATCATGATTACCTCTACTTTCACCCTTAATTATCATAGCCCTATTAGTCATTTCCACTAACTTTGTAACAAATTTAGTCAGATCACACCAATTAATATCAAGATTATAACATAATTCCTAGCTATACAACATATCATTTATAAGTAGTAAAATCAAAATATCACATAATTTTTAAATTTAATATCATGAGTTAACCATAGCTCTAATATCATAATAACATGTCACACCCAATCAATGAGACATGCTCCCATAAGGGATTAATAAAAACCATTTATTTAAAAATTCATTAATCACTCTATAAAGGATCTGTGAAATTTTTTTCTTTTTTTTATATAATGATGAAATATATTCGGTCTATTTTTATAACTACTTGTTTTATAACCTGTGGCTTCAACATCACCTATTATATAAAATAATCATATGATAAATATGGCATGTCATATAGTAACCTCCTGTATATAAACATTGTCTATATCATTTATATAAGCTACCTACCAGATATTTACGGCATCTCTGCTAAATTTACAAGCATAAAATATTTTACTACCCAATAATTATACAATGATAATTACGCTAACAAAAACATCTGTTAGAAATACATTATATTAATAAAAATGTATTTTGAGGATCGTACGTAGCTCAAAGTATCCTAATTGCCCTAATATTTTACTAATCTAATCGTCCTTCTAAACTACTCTGGCCTATTTTTACTTTGCCTTTGTCTATCAGTTGAATAGTGGTAGCGATCCTCCTATTTTTCTCACCTTGTTTTCAAAGCATGATTCTTGACCTCTCCAAATTCACTTATAACTATCTTCCTTATGCCAGCCCTATCATGTTAAGTTACCTAACCTTGATTCACCTGTTTATCTAGTGTAGGCATACTAAAGTTCTTATGTGTTTAAGATCAATTCTATTAGGTGCTTTGGTTCTTGATTTCTCATTTAGGTTTCTGCTTTCAAAAAGAAGTAAAGAAAAGGAAGAAAGAAAGAAAACTTATGTAATGGCCTCTCTTATAGCTAATTCTTCTGCAAGGTGGTAAACATTACTTCATGATCTGACCTAGCTTCCAATAACCTCTCCTTTGCAATAATATTAATTTTTTCTCTCTCTTTTTAAACAACAGTACTTAATACTAATTTAAATAATCTTACTTAGCTTATATTTTTCATTAAACAAAATATTAATGTATGTAGTATCATAATACAATCATATATTGAAAGCTATATAAATTATACAATAATCTAACTATTCATACACAAATTAACTTTTAATTTCTTTAAATTCTACAAATCATTAACTGTTCATAACTAAGATTGTAGTTGTCATATGATACCCAAACACAATGTAACACGCTCCTGCAGAATAACTAATAATCTCATAAGCAAGGAAATCATTAATTATTTGACAAGGGATCTGCACAAAAATTTTTTTATTTCAATTCATTTAACTATATCAAATAATATATACTTATATTATGATAATACCTATAAACATGGGTAATATCAATACATAATAATATGCATGCATAATATCCTGTGAATACATCATATGTCTAGCATACATAACCATACCATCATCCATTATATGAAATCTATGTATTTGATTTTAGAGACTTTAATGGTATTGATATTATACATAATAAAAGTTCATAACGTAAGTATTACTATCATAAAGGTTAATCCAACAAGCTGCATATGTAGAAGACATCATGGAGTATGTTACATTCATCTAAAACTGCTTTGAGAATGGGATTCTTCAAAATCACACCCTCCCCTTACTGTAGATTGACCAATTTAAACTCTCACCCAAAGGTCTTGGTCTTGCATTCATCAAATGACAAACACTAAGTGTAAAACTCAATGGTGCTATAAAAATGAGTAAACAATATGATCATATATCATAGATAACATAATAACATCCAATCATAATGATCAATCATTAAGCAATATCATCATATCATATCATGTTGATTTGCATCATTCGTTATCTATTATAAGCAATGCATAGAGTGTATTATGTATAGAAAGGAATAAATACCATAAAGAATCCACTATTACATTTATTATATTAAATATTGTATTTGAACATCATTGCTTTGTATACTTTTCTATACAAGCACAACTATAGTGCAGTCATGCTTTTCATTCTCCCTCTGATTTTCCTGTAACATTTCATTTCTTTTCTGTATGATTGTGCACAATCTATACTTGTTCATTTCTCTATGTACTGGTACTATGTAATACTCTGGTTCCTATAGGAACATAATATTTCTCTATGGTTCCTTGATAGGAACCTATACTATATGATTCCATCAAGGGAATCGATAATAAGTCTATGACCTAGTATGCTTTCTTTGAACATTGCTCTATATATCACTTTCTTTTCCCCCTTATATCCTTTGTATGATATATCATGAATATGCCTTTATGTATGAATGATTCATGACATGATGCATAATTGATGCTTTAATAATCATGTGTAATGATGATCATATGATACCATTCATAATATAAACTCATTATGTTGCTATCATAAGTAATCAAGTGAGAAATCATCATTTTAAAGACCCTATGTAAGGTCATAGAGTGAATAGTACAAACCTGCTACCGCTTTGCCCTTATCAATAATTGGAGGAGTAGTATGCATCTCATATGCTTAACATGTAGCATTTCCAATTTATATTTAGTTAGTGAAGTCATTCATATATTATACTTAACTTATCATCTTAAGGAATCTATACCCATTTATAACATGTAATCATAGTTCAACTTTGATTCATAATGAGTATACAAATATAATATCATCTCATAACATTTCACACTTTACAAGTAGGGGGCATACATGCCTTTCGATCAACATAAGTCCTTAAACCATAATTTCATTCATTAAGTGTGTTCATACATCATTTACTTCCATTTGCATAAATGGTTAGCCATTATCCTCACACATACTATTACACACCTTTGCATTCAAATATAAGTACATGTATAAGTTATACATATGCATATTGGCATGTACTTAGAGTATTTAGAACATGTAAGCATATATAAGATTTGTTATAACATATATGAACATATAGCATTAACTTTATTTTATGCCTCTAAGTGTATACTCTTGTGTATAATGAAGAGTTATAAGTTCTAGGTGTGTTTAGTATAAAGTTTAGAAGCCTAAGATACTCATTTATTAAGGTGTCAAATCATACAAGATAAATTACTATTCATTTTGGCTATGTGCACTATTCATATGGTCAATTTCCTTCCATGTTTCATTCCTCTTTTTACCTTATTTGCATATGCTATTATGTACCCCTAATGACCCTATTATGAATCATGAATGACACTCAATTTTATTCCATTATCCTATGCACATTTGAAGGTATTAAACCATACAAATAAAGTACCAAAACTTACACATTTAAGGCATGTAACTTAAATTTGCTGAAACTAGAAAATGCAATTACCCCTTTTTGCACGTGTTGAGACTAAATGAATTTTTAAGCTATCTTATTGGCCTTTAAAATACAAAAATCCATATACCATCAGAAACTAGACTCATCAAGGTTTTATTTAAGTTATAGCATGCAATTTATTTCATCCATTATGGCCTTCAAAACTAAACATGTCATATATCATAGTAAGGGTGCTAAAAATGCACTATTTTGCATACTCTATGGCATACTTGCATGAAACTTGCATACAACATGAATAACTTGCTTAAATTTACCTTTTTACCTCCTATGGAATACGTAATATGCATATCTTAAGTCTCATATGGAAATTAGCATGCAAACAACCCATACAACATGACTTATTACACATGTTACACTAAAATACACATTTTCACCATACCACTAACTTGTACCATTCTTTCCCCTATCATAACTTGATCATATGGTAACTTTTAATGCAGGAACATGTTTTTCTTAGACCTATCCATGAGTAATATTTCAACATTTACAATTTCACATTCACATCTTGCATAATACATAAAGTTACACAACTTGTATATAATGGTTTACTTGCTGCCTTATAAGTTTCCTCATGCATACCTTACCCATTTCACTTCCAAACTACATTAAAGTCAAGTCATACTAAATTCAAACATACATATACATGTTACACATAAACTCAAGTCCAATTACCCAACATAAAAAACTCGTATCCACCCTTAAAAGTCATATGCACACAACATGTTCAACATGCTTTACTGCCCCCTAAATGAATAATTCAAAATTTTCATGCCATAACTCACCTTTACATGCAACAAAACCTCATTTACATCATATAAACACATTATTCAATCATGTTTTCATACAAACTCAAGGACTACACAATTCTGCCCTTTAAAATAGTGAAAACTGAAAAGTCCCTAAAATGGCAGTAACTTTGGATTCAAGTTTCTATCATATTCAATCATCTTTCCATCAATCATTAAGCATACCAAACCCTCTAAACACATTTAGAAATCATTCACACACTTTAAATAGTAACTAATGTGATAAATTTAAATGTATAATTTTCACGCACTAAAATAAAAATTCATTCAATTATGCATAACACCAAATTCAGAAACTTAGCTTCCTTATTCTTTCATCATTCAATCCAATTCTTCCACTCATACACAATTAACACAACCTTACAACAACTCACGTCTTCATTTAAGATGTAAAAAAGCATAAAAAAGAAGAAAAAGACATGCTTAGAGTGCGAAGAATACAAAAAGAGCATGAAAATCAAAACTTATGCATGATTTTACCTTGAAAGATTATTTTTCTTTAAGTTAGAATGAAAAAGAGAAGGAGAAGAGAAGAAGCCAAATGTGTTATGGTGAAATAGGGAGTGTGAAGACCGACTTATGTTCCTCCTTAGATAATATAAGACCTAATTTGATAATGTAAAGAAAAGAACCAATCATATAATGACACTTTGTAAACTTATATCAATTATAATTATATTTTCTAGCAAAACTAGCAATATAAGTATATATATATATATATACACTTAAATAAAATAATTTAAATATTAGGATATTAATCTTACATAATTGGTCATTAATTATGCTAATAATTTAATCATCAAAATAAAATAAATAATTAAATAAATAAAAATGAATAGATATAATTGTAATTAAAATAGTATCGGTGAACGTACGGATGTGACATTTCATGGAGAATTATATTAATGGTATGTCTCTATTTATTGTATATTTTACTTATTGTAAAATTTATTTATGATATATTATTATGATCGTTCATTATTTATTTAATTAATTAATTGTATTCATTATAAAAAGGAAATCAAATTTTATTCACCATATAATTATTATTATACACCACTAAGTTTTATACTCAGTGTTTATCATTTGATGAACGCATGTGTCGCACCCTAATTTTGGACCGTCTTGACTCGGATCGAATCCGGGATGATTCAGGACCATTTCGGGTTGGTCTTGGGCCACTCCGGGTTGATTCGGATCATTCCAGGCCGTTCTGGGCCAATTCTGGCCCATTTTGGGGTGTCGCCCGCCGCATATGTACAACCATACGCGATCGCGTATGTTTGTGACACACCGCATATGTTGGGATACGCGATCGCAAATGTCTGTGACACGCCGCATATGTTAAGATACGTGATCGCGTATGTCTCCGAGACAGATTTTTTAAAAGCTTTGGAACTCCATTCTGCGCGGGGTTGGCACTTTTGGGGGGGTTAGCATTTTTGGTTGGCAAATTTAACTTTGGACCTACAAAATTAGGGTTTTTTTGGCAGCCAAAAACGTGATTAATTCTTTTAATTAGGCTTTTGGATTATTCTAAGAATTAGGGTTAAAATAAACTCACAACAAATCACTTAGATTAGGTGATTTCAATCC
>CANYBF011361770.1:0-22176 GCA_948192965.1 Dalechampia spathulata | reverse complement strand
ATATTTTCCTTGCTTGATGATATGTTAAATACCCCATTCTTTTGGTACGAGGGGTATATATGTGTAAATGACATGATAACATGCATCAGGATGACAGATGAAGGGGAAAGAGGGAAAAGAAAGTGAGTAATGAGGGCAGAGCTTAGCTCTGGGCACACTGGATCAATAATGAATGGGATTCATTTGGGAATCATTATAAATGTAACCTCCCGAGAAGGGAGATGAGTCTCGAGACCTATAGTAGGATTGAGTGCAGAGCACTCCACAGTTATGTGGCCTCCTACGGGAGATGAGTACCGGTACCTATCGGGATCCAGTGTGCGCGAAAGGAATGTGCACAATTACAGGAAAACAAGAGTGAATGAGTGAAAAGAGAATGAGGGAGACTGCCAGGTGCAGTTGCATTTGCATTGCATAAATGCTAGGTTGCAATGTTTTATATCATGATGCTTGTGAAGGATTGCTCTGTGATGTATATTTGGTTATCTATGTTGCTAGCACCACTGAGTTTATCTCAGCGTTTGTCATTTGATGAACGTAGGTTCAGAGTCCACGGGTGAGCGTACAGAGAAGGATTAGAGGTCGTCAGCTGAGACACACGGATCTCAACTTGGTACGGGACTTCTGAGGCATACTCCAGCTCCTTTTGACTGTATAGCTAGTGTGGCAGTAGCTATGTTTATATTGTATAGCTTTGGTGGTATTATGTACGTACTCACGTATTGTATAACAGGTCTTATATATATATGAAATACAGAATTGCCTGTTATTGTATGTTGCTTGAGTGTATGTTAAGTTTATCCAGGGTATGTTTGCGCATCACGTTGCTTTCGTCGCACGACCACCATTACGCTTAGAGACGTGTCCCCATACGACGTCTGCACGATGCATCCCTTGTGGTGCAGGCACTGGTCTTCTTCTGGGGGCCGTTGTCTGTGCTACGGGAGCATGTCCTCCTAGGTATGGGCCGGGTGTGACATATATTGTGAATTATATTGTGCAAATAAATTCTGTCTAAGAAGACTGGGTTTAAGTAGAACCTCGTGACCCCTCCAGATTTTTTGGGAATTTATTTGGAAAGGTGATTCTATCTAGGAGATTATTTTACAGTCTTTCCTGGGAATTGCTCGATCAATATAATTTACTTGTTGTATTTTGAGTGGGAAATTGCCTGATTTCCTCAACAAGTGGTATCAGAGCCGAAGGTTCGACTTTGGCTTTTGTTTGTAATATTGAATACTATTATTTGTCTGTAATGGCGTCAAAAACTTCATTAGCAAAGGTAATTGTATCATCAGGGGCATCAACGTCCTCATGGTCAAGGACTCCAATGTCAAGTATGAAGTTGGCGGTGGAAATTTTTGACGGTACTGGGCATTTTGGCATGTGGCAAGGTGAGGTCACGGATTCCCTCTTTCAATAGGGACTTGACATTGCCATTTCAGAAAAACCAGATGACGTAGGAGATAAAGATTGGAGTATCATAAATCGGTTGGCTTGCGAAATAATTCGATCGTGCTTATCCACAGAGCAGAAGTATGCTTTCAAAAATGAGACTTCTTCACAGAAATTATGGAAGGCGTTGAAGGATAAATTTCTAAAAAATAGTGGTCAGAATAAACTCCTCATTAAGAAAAGGTTGTTCTGATTTGATTATCAACCAGGTACTACTATAAATGAGCACATCACCCTGTTTAATCAATTAGTAGTAGATATGCTAAATTTGAATGTCAGATTTGAAGATGAAGATATAGCTTTGATATTGTTAGCATCTCTTCCTGATGAATTTGAACACTTGGAGACTACGTTACTTCATTGGAAGGAAAATGTATCTTTAGATCCTGTAAGTTTTGCTTTGTACAGTCATGAATTAAGAAAGCAAGAAAAAATGAAGAATAAAGCAGTTTTAGCAGATGAAGCATTGGTGGCAAGAGGTCATCATCAAAGCAATCAAAAGGGAGAAGAGGAAGATCAAAGAGCAGAGTTTCCAAAGATGAGTGTGCTTTCTGTCATTAGAAAGGGCACTGGATGCAAATGTAACAGAATGCAAAAGTGATGCAGAGTCGGATTTCTCTTTTGTGGTATCTCCTTTAACATCTCATTCAAATGAATGAATATTGGATTCTGATTGCACCTACCATATGTGTCCTATCAAGGAATGGTTCTTTGGTTTTGAAGAAATTGATGGTGGGGTTGTTTACATGGGTAATGATAATCCATGTAAAACAGTTGGGATAGGTTCAATCAAATTGTAGAATCATGATGGATCTACCAGAATCTTGAAGGATGTTTGGTATGTGCTAAAGTTAAAGAAGAATCTCATTTCTGTAGGGGTCTTAGAATCTAAAGGTTTAGCTGTGATGATACGAGATGGAATTCTTAAAGCAACTTCAAGTGCACTTGTGATGCTAAAAGGTGTGAGGAAGAATAATTTGTATTTTTATCAAGGTAGAACAGTTGTTGGGATAGTGGCGGCAGCAACTTCGAATAGCAAGAAGGATGCAGAGGCAACGAAGTTATGGCATATGCGTTTGGGACATGCTGGAGAGAAATCCTTGCAGACTCTTACCAAGCAAGGATTATTGAAAGGTGCAAGAGCTTGCAAATTAGTATTTTGTGAGTATTGTATTATGGGAAAATAATGAAGAGTAAAATTTGGCATAACTATCCATAATACCAAACAAATTTTGGATTATGTGCACTCGGATGTGTGGGGACCTGCCAAAACTCCATCTCTTGGAGGTCAACATTATTTTATCACTTTCGTTGATGATTTTTCCAGAAGAATTTGGGTGTTTATTATGAAGAAGAAGTATGATGTGCTTGGAGTTTTCCTTAAATGGAAGGCTCAGGTTGAAAACCAGACATGAAGAAAAATTAAAGTTCTTCGGACAGACAACAATGGAGAATAAAAGAGTGATCCATTCCTGGAGGTATGGCAAGAGTTTGGTATAGTTCGACACTTCACAGTCAGAAAAACACCACAGCAAAATGGGGTATCAAAGCTTATGAATAAGAATAGTGGAGAAAGTTTGTTGTATGTTATCTAATGCTGGGTTAGGCAGAAAGTTTTGGGCTGAAGCTATAACATATGCTCAACATTTTGTCAATCGTCTGCCATCATCCGCAATAGGTGGCAAGACTCCATTGGAGGTATGGTCTGGAAAGCCTGCAACAGATTATGATTTTTTACATATTTTTGGTTCTACTGCATATTATCATATGAGGGAATCAAAGTTGGATTCATGGGCAAAGAAATCTCTTTTCATGGGCTTTAATGCTGGAGTAAAGGGATATCGTCTCTAGTGTCTAGAGGCAAAGAAGACCATCATCAGCAGGAATGTTACTTTTGATGAATCAGCTATATTGAATAAGGTAACACAACAAGAGACCAAGGATACACAAAAGCAGGTGGAGTTTGAACAGATGGTGGTGAGCCCAGAAAAAGTCATAATTAATGATTCTCTTGTAACAAAAGAAGAGTCAGATGATGAGGAGGTTTCAACCCAAGAACCTCCGCAGCAGTCAGAGCCCATTGCTATTAGAAGGGCAAAACGAGAAATTCATAAACCTGCTCATTTTGCTGATATGATGGCTTATGCACTTTCAATGGTAGATGATGTTCCATCTACTTTTCCAAAAGTTGTCCGAAGTTCAAAAAATGACAGATGGAAAGATGCAATGAAAGAAGAGATGCAATCTCTTCAGAAAAATTAGACGTGGAAGCTGACTCAACTACCAAAGGGAAAGAAGGCAATTAGATGTAGATGGGTATTTGTAAAGAAAGAAGGATTTCCTGAAAAAGATGATGTTCACTACAAGGCAAGGTTGGTAGCTAAAGGCTATGCTCAGAAGGAGGGTGTTGATTATAATGAGGTATTTTCTCCAGTTGTTAAATATTCCTCCATTAGAATTTTGTTGGCCTTGGTAGCACAGTTGAATTTGGAGCTAGCTCAACTTGATGTGAAGACCGCATTTCTACATGGTGACTTGAAGGAGGAAATCTATCTGACTCAGCCAGATGGATTTAAAGCTGCTGGAAGAGAAAATTAGGTTTATAAGCTGAACAAATCATTGTACGGATTGAAGCAATCATCAAGGCAGTGGTACAGATGATTTGATAAGTTTATGATGGGTCAGAAGTACACCAGAAGCAAATATGATCATTGTGTATATTTACATCGACTTCAAGATGAGTCCTACATCTATATACTCTTGTATGTTGATGATATGCTGATAGCATCAAGGAGCCAAGTTGAGATTGATAAGTTGAAGGCTCAATTAAGTAAAGAGTTTAAGATGAAGGATCTAGGAGAAGCCAAGAAGATTCTCGGTATGGAGATAAACAATGACAGACAAAGAAGCAAGCTTTGGTTGACACAGAAGTAGTATTTGCTAAAGATACTACAACGTTTTGGCATAAATGAAGATACAAAACCTGTAAGTACTCTGCTTGCTCCTCATTTGAAACTTAACAGCTAGTTATCTCCAAAGATAGATAAAGAACAAGAATACATGGCAAAAGTTCCATATGCAAATGCAATTGGAAATTTGATGTATGCAATGGTATGTATAAGATCGGATATTTCACAGGCAATTGGTGTTGTGAGTAGATATATACATGATCCTCACAAGGTTCATTGGCAAGCTGTGAAATGGATTATATGGTATATCCAAGATACTATAGATGTTGGTTTAATATTTGAGCGAGATGAATCACTTAGTAAATGTGTAGTTGGATACTGTGATTTTGACTATGCAGGTTATTTGGATAAACGACATTCTACAACTGGCTACTTGTTCACTTATGCTAAAGTGCCAGTTAGTTGGGAGTCTACTTTACAATCAACAATGGCTTTGTCTACAACAGAGGCAGAGTATATGGCAGTTATAAAGGCTGTGAAAGAGGCAATTTGGCTTCATGGATTGCTAAAAGAATTGGGAGTTGGTCAAAAACATCTTCAGGTGTTTTGTGACAATCAGAGTGCTATACATTTAGCAAAGAACCAAGTCTTTCATGCAAGAACGAAGCATATTGATGTTCGCTATCATCATGTACTGGAAATTCTTGAAGAGGAAGAGATACTTCTCTAGAAGCTTCGAACTACAGAGAATCCTGCAGATATGTTGATCAAGGTAGTAACAAAGGCCAAGTTTAAACATTGTTTAGACTTGGTCAATATCCTGCACATTTGAGTTAGCACCTTAGGGTGCAAGTTGGAGGCACTGCAAGGACTGTTTTTATTTTGTTTGATTGAGAAGTTTTGTATTTGATAGGATTACAATTAGACTCAAGTGAATATTTGTAGGTTTTTAGTCAAATTTTGTATCTCACATTGAAAAAAAAGGGAAGTGTAGGGGGACTTTGAAGGCTATAAATTAAACCCTTCTCCTCCTTCCTTAAGTATCCCAAAACAATTAAATTCTTCTCCTAAAATTAATAAGAGCGGGTCGCTAGAGCGGTGTCTGGAGAGTAGGCAAAATTAACCGAACTCCGTTATCAAATTTTTCCTGGTGTGTTCTTTTCTTTATTTTCTTTTATTCTGTATTTATTTATTTTTAATAGTATTCAATATTTATTTGTCGGGTTTGTATTTTGAATTATATTATGCAAATAAATTCTGTTTAAGAAGACTAGATTTTAAGTGGGATCTCATGACCCCTCCAGATTTTTTGAAAATTTATTTGGAAAGGTGATTCTATCTAGAAGATTGTTTTATAGTCTTTCTTGAGAATTACTCAATCAATATAATTTATTCTTTGTATTTTGAGTGAGAAATTACCCGATTTCCCCAACACCATTGTTTATTGCTAAATTGAATGCAATCTTTAGCTCTTCACGAATCTGAAAAAATTCATCAGCTTCTTTATTAGTTCGATAGATTAAACTGAACCACATGTCAAATTGACCAAGCAAACTTTGAGTGCTACCTGGGATGCCACGACAGTTCTCAAGTTGCCATTTCACCATTGGAAATGGAAGGTAGATTTTGGCCACCTAAGTCAACCAAGCATCGACTTTCAGTGCTACTAAAACGATAAAACAAGATTGGTGAAGGATTTGCCACCACAGGATGTCCATGATTTGGGTACGGCAGCTCGCAGTTCTCCAAGATCAATCAGAGAAGTTACAGTTCCTTCCGCCAATCTTACACTGCAATGAAGATCAGGCAACCGGATTTTCTGTAAGCCATTCAAGGCAAATATAACAAAGCTTCCATATATATGTGTGTGTATGTATGTACTGCAGACTAAACCAGTAAGCAGGATTACTTGGGCAGAGAAGCGTCTTTTTCTTTCATTTTCTGGACAAATTGTCCATTCTGAAAACTTCTTCCACCCACATGTTCATCAAAACCTTGCAATGGATATGATAATTTAGTGCTTTTTCCATCCTTGTAAGAGCGTATCGAAATCCCTGTTGAGCATCAATTTCTTCTACACAATCTGCAATCATACATGAAAAGAATTAGAGCAAAACCCTGATAGGAATTGAGAGTAGACTGGGTGGATTTTAGACGGTTACCTTCAAGGCCTAACTCGATTAATTTCAGGTAGCCTCCAGGTTGCAGGAGTTCACCAACAATCCTGTCTTGTGAGCTCAAGTTTCTTTGAATCACATGAATTCTTCTTCCATCCTGGAATTTCCAGAAGAAAAACGATGTATAAATTGAACATTTCATTTTCAGTTCCAGCCTTCCTGGAAATTGACAGGGCAAGCAACAAGAAGGAAAACGTTACCCTGCCAAGAGAGTAAGCAACAGCAGAACCAGTAGCATGATATCCGTTTCCAGACCCTTCTCTGATAGGCACATCTCCTTCGCAGAGCTCTTCACAACTTCATCTGTCAGATTTTCATATGAATGCCTGGTTTTATGTTTTCTTATCAGTCCCTTCGACAGAAAAAATCCCATGGCAGACACCACCACCAGCAGCCTTTCATAGGTTTAGTGGGTCAAATGGTCAAATTTACAGTCTTTGGAAATGGGTATTTGAATATTAGTATGAATAATTTTATGATAAAAAAACTAATAATTTAATAATAAATATTTATATGAATATTTTCTTAATCGATATTAATTAATATTATTTTGTGAATTTTAGGGTATTAATTTTGAAAATTAGGATTAAAAATTAATAATTAAGAATAATTATTGCTAATGTATAAAATTAAACGAAATGACCAAAATGCCCTCATTCTATATTCTTGGTAGAATGGTTCCAAAGGCACGGATTAGGGTGACGTAATCAGCCGTAACCTTTCTACAGAATTCCAAGACTGTTGTTTTCCCCTTACCTGAGCTCTGTTTCCAGGTCCAACCATCTTCCGATTTCGGCATCTGTTTCCGAATCTAAGGTCAGTTCTTCACAAAATTAACACCAACCCAATTTTATATATCTTCTCTTTTTTTCATTATTTTCCTCTTCTTCTGATATAAAAATCTCTTCTTTTGCCTTTTGAAAGAACAAAATTTACCAAAAATATCCCCTTTTTCGTCGTCTGACTATTATCTTTAGCTCTGATCTTCTCCATCCGTTAGCTCCAATGGCCGATTTTAAAGGGTAGTTCCCATAATTCTATTAATTGTTTAATTTGCCTTGCCTTTTTTCTTTTCTGTGCTTTTCACTTCTGGGTTTGTTTATAAATTATGATTAAATTTGATATTTATGTAGTTTGTTTCTGAGTTTTATATGTCTCAAACTTTGTTAGGATACTATTGATGGCAAGTATTCATTACCCATATTAAGGATTTCTGTTATTTTGTTGTTTCTTACTTGCTTCACTTAGCTTAAAAATGGTTTTGCAATTTAGAAGGGGATTCATGAGCTTTAAAGGCTTTTATCTTTAGTAGAATGAGGGAGAACTGAGGTTTAATGTGAAAAGGGTGGTGACTTCATGTTGTTCCAAATCTAGACAGTGAAGTTTTGAAGGAAATTTTTTCTTTATAAACATTTGTACTGATTTTTCCTTATTGATAAGCTGTTCATTCTTCATCCTGTTCTTTTGAAGGCCCTGATGTTATCCGTGGACGTTGTACTTTGTCTAGATTGAATTAGTTTGCTGTTTTTCTTTTATTAATGATGCCCGTGGTTCCTGTGCATGAACTGAAATATGATTTCTGGCATCTTTCAGGCTTTGGGTGGATCGTTTCGGTAAAAGGCAGGTCATGCGGATATTTGCATGTATTCTTCAATGCTGATATCCATACGGTATTTTGTGGGGTTAAATGACTGATCATTTAATCCAAGAGGTGGATATCTTCGTTTTCATTTGGTCACCCCATGGGAGACCACACTTTTGTTGTTGGTCAGGAGTTCCCCGATGTCAAGGCTTTCCGAAATGCAATAAAAGAAGCTGCAATTGCACAACATTTTGAACTCCGTATTATGAAAAGTGACCTGATTAGATACTTTGCAAAGTGTGCCTCTGAAGGGTGTCCATGGCGTATTCGTGCAGTTAAACTTCCTAACGTTCCAACCTTCACGATAAGAAGCCTTGAAGGGACTCATACATGTGGGAGAAATGCACAAAATGGTCACCATCAAGCTTCTGTGGAATGGATCGTAAGCTTTATAGAGGAACGACTACGAAATAATATCAATTACAAACCAAAGGACATATTACATGACATTCATAAACAATATGGAATCACTATCCCTTACAAGCAAGCCTGGCGAGCTAAGGAACGTGGTCTAGCAGCAATTTATGGCTCTTCTGAAGAAGGATACTGTCTACTTCCTTCATATTGTGAACAAATAAAAAGGAATAACCCTGGAAGTATTGCTGAGGTGGTCACTACTGGTTCAGATAACAGGTTCCAGAGGCTCTTTATTTCTTTCTATGCATCCATTTATGGCTTTTTAAATGGATGTGTGCCTGTTGTTGGGCTTGGTAGAATCCAACTTAAAAGTAAATACCTCGGTACCTTACTTGTAGCGATATCTTCTGATGGTGACGGTGGATTATTCCCGCTTGCATTTGGTGTTATAGATGTAGAAAGTGATGAAAGCTGGATGTGGTTCTTGTCAGAGTTACGGAAAGCGCTAGAGATGAATGTTGAGAATATGCCCCAGCTTACATTTTTGTCTGATGGACAGAAAGGCATTGTAGATGCGGTTAGAAGAAAATTTCCAAGTTCTTCCCATGCATTTTGCATGCAATACTTGAGTGAAAGCATTGGCAAAGAATTCAAAAACTCGAGGCTTATCCATCTTTTATGGAAAGCTGCATGTTCTACCACTACTCTTGCTTTTAAAGAAAAAATCGCGGAGATTTCTGAGATTTCATCTGCAGCAGCAAAGTGGTTGCAACAATTTTCTCCTTCACAATGGGCTTTGGTTTATTTTGAAGGAAAGCGCTATGGCCATATGTTGTCGAATATTGAGGAATTCAACAAATGGATTCATGAAGCTCGAGAGTTGCCTGTATTCCAGGTAATTGAACAAATTCACAGTAAACTAATGGCTGAGTTTGAGGACCGGAGATTAAAGGGAAATTCATGGTTTTCAGCCCTGGTTCCATCTGCTGACAAACATGTAACTGAAGCTATTAATCAATCGTCAACATATCAAGTCCTGAGATCAGATGAAGTTGAATTTGAGGTCTTATCGGCGGAACACTCATACATTGTGAATATTGGAACCCGTTCATGTTCCTGCCGTGATTGGCAGCTTCATGGGATACCATGTTCACATGCTGTTGCTGCAATCATTTCGTGTAGGAAAGATGTACATGACTTCACAGAGAAGTGTTTTACTGTAGGCAGTTACCGTGAGGCATATGCAGAAGATATACGCCGCAGCCCAGAAAAAATTGAATGGGGAAAGATGAGTGATGTTTCTGTGGATGACGATGACACTCAAATTGTACGCCCACCAAAGTCACGTCGGCCACCAGGACGCCCCGAAAAGAAACGAATTTGTGTAGAGGATCTCAATCGCGAAAAACATACCGTCCATTGTAGCAAGTGCAACCAAACTGGTCATTACAAAACAACTTGCAAGGCAGAGATGGTGAAGGGCATTGAACAGTTTTAGGTGTCAGATTTTTACTTTAGAGGTCACCTCATAGATTATAGCTGCATTCTGAGTAGAATACCGTGAAAATGCTTAGATATGCCACATAGATACGTATGTGAAATAGGACATGCCGCCCATTGTACTTTGATATTCTGAGAAGTGTAAAACTGAGCTTTTCTTGAAGCTAAACATATGGGCCATTAATTGCCGATTTTTCGTACCAAGACAATCAAACACAGCAACATGAGGGTAACTCCCAACCTTCACAAAACCGAAAATGATTGCCAAGTGTTTCACATTATTGCCTGATATGATTCCTGAAACTAGCGAAATGACATACAAACTAGAGGCAGCTTGATCCATCGTCAGGCTAAACTGAAGATGCGATGATAATATGGTTCACTTGTACAGCTGCTTGAATCTTCTGCATGCTTCCAAAACGTTGTCCCTGTGACCAAAAGCACTCACCCTGATAAAACCCTCGCCACCAGGTCCGAATCCACTCCCAGGTGTAGTAACCACATGAGTCTTTTCAAGAATCTCACTGAAGACATCCCATGAGCTCCGACCGGGGAAGTGCACCCACACATATGGAGCATTCGTACCCCCGTACACTTTAAAACCAAGGGAGTTGAATGTATCCATTATAATATCAGCATTTTCCTTGTAAAACCCAACCACCTTTTGCATTGCCTGTAATGAGATGAATTAGTCTAGTAATTGGTCAATTCCAGAAGCACATAAGCAGGAACTTGGATAAAGCAGAAAACAAAAACGTAAGACAATAAATCTTACATCTCGGCCTTCTTGCGAAAGACAAGCCAGACCACCAGCTTGGACAACATTTGATGCGCCATTAAAGCAAGTACAAACAATGCGGTTGAAATCCTTGGCAACAGGAAAGCCATCTGAAAAGAGGAGTTCTTTCGGAACCACAGTCCAACCAAGACGGACTCCAGTAAACCCAGCATACTTGCTAAATGAAGCTGTCTCGAGTGCAACCTGCAGCAATGCAAGAACCAACATATAACAATTAGAATTCAATGAAGAGAGCATGCTGATTACTCAAGGATAACCACAGATCAGTCGAATATCATATTACAACTTGGATGCTCATGTAACCAATTTATGAGCAGATTTAGCACCTATTATTTACCTCATCAGTCTCCAATGCAGACAGACAATTCTCCAATTAATTAGCATATATCGACTAAGCACAAAGAATAAATGATAAACAAACCCCAAAATTCTATGCTCAATGTCAAAGATACACTTAAGTTCATTTCCTTGTCATGTCTAAGTGTGTTTAAACATACAAAAAACTCTAGTTCTAGCAGTACAATAAACAACTAATCAGGGATCCATTCCAATTACGTAACCAGGGTGTTATAGATAGCAAAAAAGGCTAATTATGATTCTAGGTTCATATTGATATATTTTTTTGACAAAAATATTATGCATCTCAGTGAGATCACTAAGGAAATGTTAAAACAACAAGTGGAACCAAAGCCAATGAAATCATACCTCTTTGGCTCCAGGAATCTCAAAAATAGAACGTGGCTTATCATCAGAGATATACATGGCATAAGCTGAATCATAGACTATGATTGACCCATTGTCCTTTGCAAATTGTACAAGCTGTGTCAGCTGCTCTCTGGTCGCAGCAGAACCAGTAGGATTGTTTGGTGAACAGAAAAATATGATATCTGCTCTAGAGACCTTGGACAAATCAGGAAAGAAGCCATTCTCAGGATTACACCTCATATACTCAATATTTCCGTATCTCTCAGCATCTTTCTGATATAGTCCAGTCTGGCCCATAATGACGCTTGAATCTACATAAGCCTGCATTTTTTTTTTTTAAGAAAAAAGTGATTAGAATGAAGACTTGTTTACACAGATTCATCGTCTATTCCAATCCTCCAAACCTTGAGCCTGCTTCTCCTGGTTGCTTCTTACAGGTGACTATCAACATAACTACCAGATTAGCGATCTTTGTAACTAAGATGACTTGTGGCAAAATGCACAAAATTCTTCCCAAAGAATTTCAGGCATAAAAAAATAAAACAAAATGGGAAAAGAAGATGGGAAAGATTTCCACAATTATACTCCTGATAAAGAGACAAATAAATTACCGGGTACGATGGATCTTGCACTGCAACAGTTACATTAGACCCAAAAAGCACCTGTGACAAAGTTAATAAAGGAAGGTAAACCAAATTTGTTGTAAAATGAGAAGAAATGAAACCAAAACACATACATGAAGCAATTTTTGGGAGGGGGGATTAACCTGAAGGCGGGAAATGTCACATTTTGCACCATCAGAGACAAATATATCATCTTCCTCAATGCCAAGACCTCCATAAAATGTTGAAGCGATTGCAGCTCTCAATGGCTTCACAATTCAAAAATTTAAGTGATTCTTCATTTGTCACAAGTTCATAATCTATGCAATGAAAATATGATTCTGCTTTATAATCATAAGGAATGGAATGACAGTTGTCACAAGAAACTGTGTATTTTCCCAAGTATATTATGAGCTAAACTACCAATGGCATAGCCCATGATATGCTGTTTCTGCAATTTGCTAACATCACATAAGTACATGGCTACGGCGAGGAAATGACACAATTATCAAACATCTAGATTTCTGCAAACTCCCAGCCAGTTATTGAGATCTCACTTACTTTTTCACCCTGTTCAGCTCCATAACCACTGTAGCCCTCAATCGTGGATAGCGCCTGTGATCTCTGTCAAAAAAAAAAAAATGGAGGGAACTTCCTTAACAAAAACGTTTTCCAATTTCCAGTTCTTTCTTAAAGACATCAGATGCTTAATTACATGTGCCGATATGCAAGAATTTATGGAGATCCATAACTATTTTAAAACTAGATCATGCTGCCAGCTGCAGACTATCATTATTCACAAACGTACACCTGAATCCCAAGAAAAAAAAGACGATGGATACTTGCAAATAATATACAGTTCATGTACAATTAAAAGGGGCAGGATTTGATAAAATGCAGCAAGCTAAATGGAAGAAAGTCAGACCTTAGCCATTGCAGAAGTTATGACCTCTGGAATGGGCTCAGTGGTGTCACCAATTCCAAGACTTATCACCTTTGAATCAGGATATTTCTGCAAATGAGCATTCCTCCTGCGAGCAATCTACTTTGCAGGAAAGGAAAAGAATTAGAACAGATTGAAGAAATTGGTATTGAAATCTGCACACTTAATACAAAATGACAACTTTATCCATAGCAACAAATATATTCTAACGCAGTTCATTCTCATACCTCCGGAAACAGGTAGCCGGCTTGAAGCTTAGCCATGTTTAGATTCCTAGAGACCTGTGTCTTGTAAACTGCAATGCAACAAGAACGACAAGAAAAGATGACCATTTTCATCAAGCTCTAACCATTTTCATCAAGCTCAATTTGCAGAGAAAATACCACGATAATCAAAATCGATACCATTCCAATAACAACAACAATGAAGAAAGACAAAAAATCTTTATACATACTGGTTTTTTCTTCCTGAGGAGTTGCTACACATCTACAAATCCCAAAATTTTTGGAGGGAAGTGAAACATCCTTGTTCCTAATTTGATAAAGAAATGCGAAGGGGAAAACCAACAAAGAAAAAACACGAATTACAAACGTCATTGAACAGCAGCGAAAGCAACAAATGAAGGAGGGCGAAAAGAAAATCGAAGAAAAACCTGTAATTGAAACTTGAAGAAGCAAAAAAAGCAGAGGAAGAAGAAGAGATGGAGATTGGCATTTTGGGTATCTGCAGCTGAACGTTGAACAGCAAAAACTGTAAAAAGAAGAGGAGGAAATAGCTTAGCTGATAAATGGGTCAGCGCTGCAAGAGCCCAAAGGAGACTGCTTGGGATCAAAGTTGGCAGCTTGCTTTCTTTTTCAAAAAAATAGATAATGCAGGGCGTAGTTAAAAACCCTAGCAAGGCCTAACTCAGGTCAGTCAAACTTGGTACTGTTCTCTGTGTTGTTTATTATAAACAACACGTGGTAAATTAAATATTAAATCCATAAGATCCTTTTAATTGTTTTGGAAACAACGGGAAAAGGAGATGGCTTTTAGCATTAGTTAATTGAAACGCTGTCGTTATGATATCAGTTTTGGCAATTGCTTTTGGTGACCGTCTTTTAATTCTGATGTGGGTATCTGCTTTTCTTTGAAATTTGCTTGCAGTGTTGTAATTAATAATGGAACTGGAACTGGAGACGGAAAATGGAGAAGCTGCCAACCTGCAAAATCTTCCTAGAGATGCAGCAGAATTCGGACGTCAAGGAAGGTGTTCATGTTCATCTTCAATTCGAAATCCTCACGCAAGGACGGTTTGGACAAATTCACAATTCAAACAACATTGTTCGATTGCCTTTTTTTAGCTTAGTTCATCTTCATCTTCATCAGCATCTTAAAATTGCCAAGGTCAATCCGTCAGGAAATAAGTCGGTTTGTTCTGCTATAAAGACCGGGAGGTCTGAAATTCCTCTCAGCTCCTTGACCTGAATAGTTGCCAGTTTTTGCCGCGGTCGAGAAGCATAGTAGGTTATAAGCTTGGCAAGGACAGGCTAAACAAAGCAAACAAGGTTCACCCCAGAAGTTCAGATTAGCAATCCAGGAAGGAATGATATCAGGGATTCAAGGACAAAAAAGAAGCAAGGGCTCGTACAGAAATTAGTAGAAGATGAGATCTAATACCGAACAAAGAATATTTTTCCTTTGCAGAGTAGTCCAACTTACAGATCTCCAGAACTGGAGCTACTAAATTGCATCAATACTGTTCTTCATACAACCAACACATGCCACATAACAAGCAATAGTCTCTAATTCTTGTTTTACTCCAGCTCTACTATCACCTAACCGCCAAAACAAATTTAACAAATTTTCGTGATCATATATATATATATATGTACCGCAGTGCAGTCCTGCTTCTCACCATGTGTCATGAATCTTCAAAATGATGATCTGTCTCATCATAGATCTCCTCCTACATGACAAAACACTTTGGGTTAGAACTATCCCAGTATCAAAGATACTCTACCCTTTCCTCCATGGATACAAGGGCAAGTGTCTGCTCACAATAAAAAAGAGTACGCAGTGTGTCCCACCATCCTAATGATTATCTGACACCAATCACATCATTTTTCTTTTCAGGCTATGCAACTTCCATACTTGTTTCCCTTAGAGAATGTTATTTATGTGCCTATTGAAAGCTTATCTTCCAAAAAAAGGTTCCATCCCTGCTCAACTGACTGATAATATAGGAAGTGGGAATAACAACTACCTGCAAAAGCTCTTCAATCACATCTTCCATAGTTATGATGCCCACTGCTTCTTCTTCTTCAGGGAGTTTTGGAAGTGGATTGCCATTTAAATGCAGGATGTCTGAGTCAATGTCCCTTGACCACTTCTTGCTCCTTGATCTCTTAAATGACTTGCTGCCATGGGGAAAGCTCTTCCATTTTTGAAGCACTGGCCTCCTGTTCTTTAGACTATTCTCTTGAGCAGGCTGTTCGCCATCAATATCAACTTTAACTTCTTTTACTGGAACTGTTTTATTAAAAAGAACACTTGTTAATATGAGTTTCCCATCATAAGAGTAAGAAAATTTTCACATGAGACATCCCATCTGGTACAGCTGAGCGGGCCTTCCAATAAAAAAAATAATTCATGAAAAAGAAAAGCAAGAAGTTGATACTTACTATCATTGCCATTGGTTTTCGACTGCTGGTCTGTCTTGTCGCACCTTCTTACAACAACAGCCATGTGACTGTGACCTTTCTGAAACTCATTCAATATATCATACAGAGGCAAAGTTTCTGGAACCCTGAAACAGAGAAGAAAAAAAAAACGTAGAGCATGAACTTGTATGAAAAAAATAAATCACATCGGATGCAATCAGTAAAAGTATAACTGGACAGCTTCTTCCGTGTAATAACAAATATAAGTGCTGGGTACCTTGGAATCCTGCGTATAGTTACATTCTTAACAGGTACTTCATCTTCTGGGTGAATTGTCAACAAATTCTTGGCCTAAAAATTGGGAAATTGCATTTACATAACTAAAGGTCTTAAAAACTTAAAAAGATAGAAAGAAGAAAGTCTATCAGTAATCTTGTCAGTTCACGTCTAATGTGCCTCAATAGCGAAACCATAGTTTATGAAGAAATAATGATATGTTGATCTTACTCAACTCATAAACTGAATCTTTGAATGAATTAAAAGGTAGAAAGCCATATGAACTCATAAGGAACATGTAAATCAATCCAATCACAGACTTATTGCAGAACATAAAAACCAAAAGGCTACCAATGTTATAGGTACATCATGTTCTCATCCAAATTGATGCTTTCCTGTCTTCTCTGTTTAACACCATACTGACTGTAGGAAAAACTTGGAACATGATGGCAGGAAACCATATTATACAACTAAATCCAAATAATGCAGACAACATTTCACAGGAGAGAAAAAAAGACCCGCCCATCACTTCCATTGCCATAAAAATGTCACCATCATTAATTTACCAGGATAAGTCCAATTATATTTGTAGGCTGCTCATAATAAACTGGCACTCTGCTATGCCCTTTCTCCAGTATCAAACTCATCAACACCCTGTACATAAGAAGCTTGCAATGCAGCTAGTAAGGGTGAAATTTGCAAACGAAGCAAGTCCTTTTTTCAGTGAAGCTATTCAGAATATCTTACTTGTCAAGTTTTGCATTGACATCAATCGCAAAAGTATCAGATATAGGAGTCATGGCATCAGCAGCTGTTTTCTCAGAGAGCTCAAGTGCTCCAGCTATAATTGTTGTCTCATCATGAGTCAGCTCTCCACCTTTTCCAGCCTAAAAGCATACAGGATTAGAATGCTAATAGTTGTACATTGCAAGAGCAAGAAGATGCAAATGGTAGTATATATAACCTTTGGAGGAGAAATTTTGATGAAAAGCAATTCAGCTAAAAACTAGTACTCCTTCCATCTCAAAACAATGGGTTTAGTTTCCTTTTTCATGCATCCCAAATATAAGTCAGTTTATTTATTAACACTATCACTAGTTTGTTAATTTTCTATTATACACTTATTTATTTTGCTTTGTTATCAAACTATCACCATTAAAGTCCTTTTCTTTTACACTTTCATTTTCTATCCTTTTCTTTTAGACTTCATTCTCTCTCCAATATCAACTATCAATAATTATGCATTGAATTCAAAACATCAAATATTAATTCAGGTATTATAGGAAAAAATATTTTATTTTAATTACAGGCTTATTATGGAATGAAGGGAGTAGCATAAAATCAATGAACAAGAAAAAGTATCAGAAATAAAAGGTAAAGAAGACACTTGAACAACATAAAGTTGGGAACAAAGAGCATTACATTCACATTTCACAGTTCAGAAACCCCCATAAAACGCACCTCATTACCATGAAAATTTACAAGTGTTTTCAGCTCAGCTCTGCGAAAGAGTGCTACATGTCCATGACCCAGAAGATAGTCTAGAAGCTGGAATATCACGTGTAATACAGTTATTTCAGCACTATAAAGGGTTAAAGGCCTAATCAAGCTAATATATACATACCTTGCTTATTGGATAGGCAACAGGAAAGCAGATCCACACAAGAACACGAACAACTGGAGCCACTGTTGCACCAATTGCCAAACCATATCGAGAACAAACAGATTGTGGTATGATCTGGACATCCAAGTGAAAAAGCAATCAGCATTAATAATACTCATTGGATTCTGCCCATACAACCACAATAAAAGTAAATGGATAATATAAATTTCCACAAAAAAAAAAAGTTCAGCTGTAAGATTCTGCATATCTCCAAGGAGAGCATATTCTTACAAAGCTAACAGATTCTGCATATAGATTCATTAGCCATTAAGGTATTTCCATAAGTCATGTCTTTTGTTTTTCTCCAAGGAGAGAATTGTTGTGAGATAAGAACACCACTTTCTAGCCAACGCAGTTCTTACATGCTATCAAAGCAACAACTTACCCAGCAGCCCTAGCAATTGAATAATGTTGGGCTCGTGTTTAAAAATATTGAGATTTGACTAGTTGAAGAGAATAAACCTTCTGTTGACCTTGGACCTCCAGGTGAAGACTTAGGCATAGGCTGATGAATTTCCAAAAACAAGTCCAATTTTGACAACCAATGCCTCACCAGATGCATTTAGGAAGTGTTAAAGAATAGAATTACAAACGGGAAAAATATGAGAATGTTACACAGTATGTAAGTGTAGCAGATTATCCTTAGACAAGCTGATTAATGTTATGCAAGACGAAATTCCAACTCAATTACATGGTTACGATCATAAGTTCAACCCAGCAATCTCCAGCACACGGAGTTTGAATACAGAAAGACTGAGTTCCACAGGTCCAATACATGTCTACACATTTAAAGTAACTTCAATAACTCGTTAAAAATATGAGAAATAAAAACTGATTTCTGACCTCACCAAAAAGGAGAATTAAAGTGACTGATATTAGAATAGCACCCCAGGCAGTAACCAAGCTATCAAGAAAAATTGGAAGGGCCTGGCGTAGAGGATTTGAAGTTAGTGGTTGATTTTTACGTAGCAAAGACAGCAAATATATATGAAGAACAAGTAGATACCTCCATAGCAGCAGCATTGCAAATGAGCAGAGTGCAAAGCAACAAATGCTGATTTCTGACGACTGGCAGTATCTTTGCTATAATTACAAGGTATAAGCAATCAGAGTCCGTAGCATATAATTCACGATGGAATTTTGCCAGCATTGAGAATGCTTAAATAAAATATCATTCAAGAAGTGAAACCGAAGACGCGTGATCAAACTATTCATAATTTTCCACCAATCAATCAATGGAAAAAAGAGTTGCCAGCAAATTGTAGTAATTAGTTAAAGAGGAAAAGAGGAAGGATAGTTAAAAATTGTCATTTGACATATCAAGAAGGAAAAGGAAAACATGTGACTCCATCTAATCAATAATTATTCGTTAAACTTTTCATAATGCTCGTGAGTCATTTATGGCTTGTTTTCAAAGGAAAGAGGGGATCTTGAATTCAAGTAGTAGTCAGGACACTGATCTTATCTGTCAGTCATTTGATTCTATATATTTCCAGACTGACTCGTTCATTTTAAACTACTTCAATGGATAAACCTATTTAACCCTCTTTTTCTTTTCTGGGAAGAAATTCATTTCATCATCGCACGTTCGCAATCACATACAAAAGAACTAATCCGTAAACCAAAATATTTTCACGTTCTGTAAGGAAAGTTGGTGCGTCCCACTAGGATTAAAAATTCTTCCATCCGTCCCAACTCGATCTCCGACGACAAAATCTCTTCTTTTTCTTTTTCCTTTTCTTTTGGCTTTCTCGCATTTTCTAAGTACCCAAACAAACATATAACAATAAAAAGAAAAAGCTCTAGAAAAGGTACCAAAGAGCAAAACAAGAAGAAACAAATGAAATTTAAAGAACAAAGCACGAAAAGGACAAGAAGAGAATCATTCTTAGCTAAGACAAAAAAGAAAAGGAGGATAGAATACCAGCATGTTTGCGATCTTTAGGAGTGCCAGACTGAGCAAGAACTTCAAGATCAACAATACTCATCGACATTAACCCTAACGTAAGCCCAGACATTAATCCAGCAAAACATACCAGCAACACTATTATCAGTATATGAATAAAAAAATTCGAATCGCAGCAATGATACTCCACAGCCATTCAACTCGGATCAACAATAATACAAAAACCAAATTCACTTCAAATCGCGAAACGGATTATTTAAAAAATAGACAAACGTTTCGAAACGTTTTTCCTTTTTCCGCTGAAAATTTCGGTAACTGGAAAGATGTGAAGAGGAAGAAGAGAGAGGGAGAGAAGGGAGGTGGGGGGAGGGAGGGAAGGGAAATTGAAGCGGAAAGGAAGGAAAAGGAGCGGAGGAACGGGGTGAAGGTGTGAGCCGAATGTATGACCTGTTATTTATCTTACAGATGGCTGCCCTCTGGATCAGCTTTTCAGCTCTGCTTCTTACGACCATAAATGGATGAAATCTCGATCAATCAAACTGTTTCCCAATTATTTAAATTTTAATTATATAAATTTGTTAAATTTAGATAATAATTATTGCTCATTTTACAGCTTTTAATAATATCAAAATTACTTTTTTATTTATTAAAAATTATTTAGATTAGTTGAAACATATTCATTTAACAAATGAATAAGTTCAATATAAATAATATTTTATTAAGTTATATTTTTAAATTATTTTATAATAAATTTATGACCTAGATTTTCTTACTTTTAAAAAATAAAAATATCTCATAATTAATCTTAATTGATTAAAATTTCATACAATCCATATAATTATTGATTATGATATTTTTAATTTTAAAATAGATATTTCAATAATTAAAATGTTAAAAAAGCATTCTTATTTTTTCTAATGGAATCTAATAATTAGGTATGAATATCAATTTATTCTATTTGATTTTATGAAAGATTTCAATCAAATCAAACAAATTAAAAATTAAAACTATAAAATTGAATTAAATTAAAATTAATTAAAACTAAATAAACCAAAAACTGAATATATAATAACTAAATTGAACTAAATAAATCAAAAATCAAATTCGTAAACCGAATATAAAATGATATTATTTTGAATACTAATATAAAATGACATTATTTTATAATTTATTATTCGATTTTCAATTTATTCAATTATTCAATATCTCAAACCGAATCAAAAATTAAAAATCAAAAATCAAAAATTTTAAAAATAATAATCGAATCAAAATAAAAATTAAAAAATCAAACTAAAATTGATTTATTCTTTTTTTTTTTGATATTTTTTTGGTCACCAGTTCCAACTAAAGTTTTTAATAAGATTACTTTGACCCGACCCTTTAGTTTTTATCTTTAATAAATAATGTTTTTTTATGTATTTTTTAAATTATTTTTATAAGAAAATAATATTTTCTATAAATTATATGTACTTTTAATTATCCATGCTCGATGGTTTTTTTCCAATTTTTAAAAATTTTAATTTCAATTATCGAATTATAAGAAAATACATTAAATAAGTGGTTTTTTAGATAATAAAATTTGATATTTAGAGGATAATGTTATTTTTCCTTTCATGAAATTATTAAAAAATAACATAGATTTTTCTATAAAAAATTCACATATTAAAATATTATTGATTATTAAATTCTTAAAAAGGATTATTTCATCTGAATAAATCTTACAAATAATATAAAAAAATTTATTGTCGTTAATATTTTCACACCCGCATTAAAAAATAAGGATTTTAAAAAATTTATCAAAAGAAATTTATTTAAATATCATAAAAAATTTTATTAAAATATCATATTTTAAAAAATTACAAAAATAACAATTTTTCAGAAAAAAATAATGTTTTACGATTTTACATTAATTTATTTAATTTATAAAAAAATTTATTTCAAAATTGTTATAAATTCAACGTAAAAATATTATTTTAAAATTAAAAAATGATGTAATATTATTATAACATATAACTTAAAATTAGGGATGAATATTTATCAATTCACTTATTAAATTGAATTAAATTTTTATTAATATATAAAATTGAATTGAATTAAAAAAAATTTTAATGTTAAAAATTTATAAATTAAAATGAATTTTTATCAATTTATTTTTTTATTTTATTTCATTTTCTAAATTAAAATTTTTAATTTAAATCAAATATTTTTAAATTTAAAAGTTTTTAAATTATATTTATCAAATTTATTAATTTAATTCAAATTTTTATTAAATAAACAGAATTATCATTATTTTTGTAGTTATCTGAAAAAGTTAAAAAGGAAAATCATTGAAAGCAATTGTATTGCGTGACTCTTCTGTACAACAACTTATCTATTTATAGTTATACTAATACCCTAGTTATACGCTAAATAAGGAAACATATAAATGTCAATAAGTGAGAATATACAGCAAATCAGTTTATATTCTATCACACCCCCTCAGTCTTAGGGGTAGAAGGACGAACACGAAGACTGGATCTAAAATCCTCGAAAAGCACTCGCGGTAGACCTTTGGTGAAAATGTCTGCGATTTGAAAACGGGATGGAAGATGACTAACTCG
>CANYBF011361419.1:0-35618 GCA_948192965.1 Dalechampia spathulata | reverse complement strand
GGTGAGCCATCGGGGAAGGAATAGAGGTCGTCAGCTGAGACAGATCGATCTCGACTTGGTACGGGTCTTCCGCGGTAAACTCCAGTTCTTTTTGGTGTCTGTGTAGCTAATGTATAGTGTGAATGGCAGTAGTACTGTATTTGTATAGCTTTTGGTGGTTTGATTGTATACACTCATTGTATGTATAATGGGTTTTAATTATATGAGATTTGGGATTGCCTGTTAATGATTGTGTTTACGTTTGAGTGTATGTATGGGATGGATCCCGGGTTTATGTATGCTTATCACGTGTTTCCGCAGCACAACCACCATTAGGCTTAAAACGTGTCCCCATACGACGTCTTTACGATGTATCCCTGACGGTACAGGCATTGGTCTCCACCTAGGGGTCACTGTTTGTATTGTGGGAGCATGTCTGCCTCGGTATGGGCCGGGTGTGACATAATAAGTGGCATACCATATGCATAGTGTGTATATGGCATATCATACGCATGGTATATGTGATGGTGTAATACATGGCTTATGTATGACACGTTATATGTATGACATACTAAATGCGTGGCATGTAAGATGATGTGTGACATGGCATATGTATGGCGTGTGTAATAAAATGTGCTTGTGTCATGTGACATGATATGTGAAATGTTATATTATAACATGACATGGTATAATCGTATGTCATACCATATGCATGGCATGTTAAAATGGATGACATGCTATATGTATAGCATGTGAAGTAAATGACATACCATATGCATAGTCATGTCAGATGAATGACATGGCATATGTATGACATGGCATAGTGGTGTGTATGTGAATGTGTATTCAACATAGTATATGTATGGTATACGGTATGTCATGTGTTATGGCATACGACGTGGCATAGTATATGACATGGCATGGCATATATGTATGCATGATAAGGCGTATTTATGTATTTGCATATTTATATGTATATGCATATGAAATATAGTATGTTATGGCATACGGTATATGCATGGCATGCATAGTAGTGTGTGCATGTGTCATGTGACATGGCATGTGACATGATGACATAGTATGTTTAAGCAAATACACGAATAAAAATAAAGGCTGGTGAAAGGGATCGAGGAAATTAGGGGATACAAACGAGATAGGGGGAATTAATTATTACAAACCAAATAATAAATCCTATCCTATTACATAAATATCCTTGCATACATAATTTCCCGGGTCTTAAGTAATACCCCTTTTCTCCCTCGAGTTGCACGATCCAAAATGCACGAATGGATTAATATGCAAAATAAACAAATAAATTCATTACCAGCAAATGAATTTTGGATTTAATTGACTAGTCCAATACCATTTAAAAGTATGAACCAAGAGTTAAAATCCAGTAATTATTAGACAATAATTATATGAATTAATACAAGCCGGATCGTGAAAATTCATTTTAATAAAAATAATTTTAGGCAAAATTATTTTATTTGATCATGGAAAAATTAATTGAGAGGACTATTATCACACATAATTTTGGAGATAGCCCTACAACCAATTAAAAACCAATCTTATCAAAAATCGCATTTATACGAGTAAAAATTGCATTTTATCATAAAAATTAATTTTGAGGCCAAAATTAATTATGTAAAAATTATTTTATGACTTTTCCAGAATATTTGAGCTACTGTGAAGCTCAAATACCATTGGATACGTCAAAATACGACCAAAATATGGCCCAAAATATGGTTTTCTGGAAAAATTCGTGAGGGATGTGCACCGCGCATCAAGCAATGTGTGCCACACATTGACTGTGTGTGGTGTACATCCATGATGTGTGGCGCACATCAGAGTCCAATCTTCAAGAAAATTAAATCTGTCAGTACAGAAATGATCCACAGATAAAAATACGCAACTTTAATGAAGACAGTACCTCATTTTGAGCACGAATCGGCCTTCGGTTCATCAAACCAAACATTAATTAAGCAATTAATTGAAATAACTAATTTTAAGGCTAAAATCAAGTAGATCTAGATGATTTATGATAGATCCAGAACCCCAAGTGCACGGGAAAGCTACTGGAGTCATTGGAAAATTTAAAACCGAAGCGGTTCGGAAGCGGTTCGGGCAAAAATCAGGTTTTCTATGAAAACTGAAGCCAATGTGCACCGTACATAGCCAATGTGCACCATACATTGACTGTGTGTGGTGCACAAGGGCAATATGTGGCGCATAAGGGCAATATGTGGCATACATGACAGAGAAAACAAAGGGAAAATTGAAAATTTTTCAGTAGACACCCTAGATCCAACCCCGATCTAGGTAGATCGGACCTGAAAATGGATTTTGCTTCATGGATTTGCATCCAAATTAAGAAAAATAATTTTAAAGTTAAAATTATTTAAAATCCGGCTAGATTTAAGGCAGATCCAAGGCATGGAAAAGCCTTGAATGGCCTTGGATTGGCTAGATCAGACAAAAAATAGCATTTTCTGGAAAATTTTGGGGTGATGTGCGTAGCACATCCCCCACAGAATAGTGATAGAATGAAGAAAATTGAAGAAAACGAGAAATTTACCTTATTCCGGTCGAGTTTTCTTCTTGATCTTGCTTGATTCCATGTTTAGGGAGCCTAAACTAACCAATTTTGTCATTAAATCCAAGTGATTTAATTAATTAGGGGCCTATTTAATTGAGTGGAAATTGTGGCAGAGTTTTTGGTTCCCTTAGAGAGCAAATTTCGGATCAAAAAAATGTTACCCGAGCTCTATATTTATAGAGCAATTTTTGGGCATGGAAATTTTGTAATTTTGGCCAAGATTTGAAGAGATGTGCGCCACACATCATGTGATGTGCGCCACACATTGCTAATGTGCGCAGCACATTAGGTGATGCGCACAGCACATCACTTTTGTCCCGACGTGTGAGGCCCACTATGGTTGCTTCCGGGATGCGCCTCGAAGTATATAAGTGTTATTTGATGTAAGAAACAACTTTGTAGAAGAAAGTTTTTCCAAATTCGGTCTTGAGAAGGCTCCCAACCAAACGTCTTTTTATGAAGTTACTATGCAATTTGCGTAGCGCATAGTACGATGTGCTACGCACATCGCAATGCACTCCGCTCAGTACGGGCAAAACTGGATGCGCATCATATATCAACCGAAGTGAAATCGACATTTCGAGAAACTTTGCAGTTATAAGTTTTCTCAAATTCAGCCCCGAACACCGAGTTTTGGCTAATGGGCCCAATTTAGGGCTTGCGACCCAGTTTCGGCTCAAAATGGCATTTGAGGTGCCAGAAAGTCGTTTCTCACGTAGGTATCAGCGGAAATGTGTTCTGTACATTGAGAACACACAGATTGGTGAATTTGAACGATGGGTCCATCTGGGTACTATTCATAATGAATAGTACCCTTGTGGGCCCCATAGAACAAAAGGGCCTGGAAAGTGGCAAATGGCATGCCAATCGTTTTGCCTCAAGTAAGGCAGCAGGTAGGATGTATTCTGTGTGTACAGAATACATCAAAAGGGACTATAGTGGGAAGCGGGCCCTACTAGTGTTTAGCAGGCTCCACAGCGCGGTGAGCCCAGAAATGTGGCATTCGGGATGCCACGTGGTATGCCTTGTGTAAGGCAGCAGCGGAATATATTCTGTAAGTACAGAATACACAAAATAGGCTAATTGGGGAAGGCGGGTCTTGCTTGCATACTATTCCTAGTGAATAGTGACCTAGGTTCAAAATGCAATATTTTGCATTCTGTGTATCCTACCACGCGTAGGCAGGTGTGGAATGTATTCTGTAAGTACAGAATACACAGAATAGACTAGTAGAAGCTGTGGACCCTACTAGTGTCCTAGGTGGGCCCCACAATGTAATGGGCCCCGAAGATGGCATTTGTGATGCCAAGCACTGTGCCTTGCATAAGGCAACTGGAAAAAGGTATTTTGTAAGTACAGAATACACAAAATAGGCAGTAGGGGCAGCGGGTCCCACTGGTGTCTTAGGTGGGCTCCATAGCGTAATGGGCCTAGAAGATGGCATTTGCGATGCCAAGCGTTGTGCCTCGTGTAAGGCACCTGGAAGATGTATTATGTAAGTACAGAATACACAAAATGGGTTATTAGGGGTTACGGGCCCCGCGTATGCACTATTCATGGTGAATAGTGCCTAGGGCCAAAAATGCAATACTTTGCATTATAAATGTTTTGCCCTACGTAGGCGACAATGAAGTGTGTCCTGTATGTACAGAACACTTAGAATAAGTGGCGGGTCCCGCCAGAGGCCATAGTAGGCCCCACCAGTTATAAGGTGTTCTGTGCACCAGAATACACAGAGGAAGACACAGAGGCCTATGTGCATAATTGAGGTTGATATTGGGGATTAAATTCTAGCCAAATCAACAGAAACCCGAAATTGAACGAGCGTGAAAAGTCAGGGTCAATAGTATGAAATGATGCTTGTGCCATTAGAACATGCACGAGAAAGAAGGATGGGAGGATAAGGAGAATAAAAAAGAGAGTGATGAGTGTAGAGCTAAGCTCTGAGCATGCTGGGTCAATATGAATGATGGGATTCCTATAAGGAATCAATTAGATTAATGCCCTCCCTTTTGGGAGATGAGTCTCGAGACCTATGGTAGGAAATGGGTGCCGAGCACCCCACAGTTATATGTCCTCCTACGGGAGATGAGTACCGGTACCTACAGGGACCCAGTATGTGCGAAAGGAATGTGCACAATTACAGGAAAATCAAAGTGAATGAGAGATGAGGAGGAGAAGGAAAACATGCATACTTGCATTTTAATGTATGATGATTGGATACATGCTCTGATGCTACTATTTGGTTATCTTGTGTATAACATTGATATGTGATGAATGAGTTGACCATATTCGTTATATACTTATTTCATGTTCACTAGCACCACTGAGTTTATCTCAACATTTATCATTTAATGAACGTAGATACAGAGTCTACGGGTGAGCAGCCAGAGCATAAGTAGGGATTGTCAGTAAAGACAAATAGATCTCGAAGTGGTATTGGACCGTAACACATACTCCAACTCTTTTGTATTGTAGCCATGTAGTCGTAGAGGCAGTAGATGTTTCGTGTATTGATGTTGTTTTTGTACAGACAGACCTTTGATGTATGACACATTAAGCTATATAATATAAGCACGCATAGTTCCTAGCCTTATGATTTGTATTAAAGGATGTCCAGGATATGTTACTCTGTTAGTGTCATCATACACGGAAACGTGTCCCCATACGACTTGATTACATTACTTACACGAGGTATCCTTTATGATGTGAGTATCGATTTCCATTTGGGGAGATCGGTATTCATGCTACGGGAGCATGTCATCCCAGGTATGGGCTGGGTGTGACATGTTATAGTGGTATTAGAGCTATGGTTTAGCTCGATGAGTTCTATGTCTGTTAGGTACAACTACTGCCTACAATTAGGATGCTACATGGAGGAATTTATAGTCCTTGCCACTGCTGACTGGTATATGTGTTATGTTTATGTGTTACAGGTTATAGAATATTAAGTAGAATGACCGACAGAGCTATTATAGTGAGTGAAGAAGGAGGGGGTAATTTCAATCTCTAGGAGAGTACATTAGGTACAAGGGACAGAGCTGAGAGACAGCCGAGGCAAGAGGAAGTAGGGGGACCCAGTGAGAGGGCGTCTCAAGCAGACAGGGTTGATGCCTTAACAGTTGACCCAATGGCAGCGCAGTTTGCTCAGTTTCTTCAGTATATGCGAGCACAGGGTCAGACCTTACCTGTTACGCTAGCTCTACCTCCCCCTCCGCTAAAACCTAAAGAAGAGTACAAGTTGGATTTCAAGAAGCTAAGATCGTATGGGGCTATAGATTTTATTGGGACCATTGACCCGTATGTAGCTGAGACGTGGCTAGAAAAGATACAGAGAGTTCTAAGGCAGTTGAAGTGTCCTGAGGCAGCAAAGTTTGAGTACATCATTTCCCTTCTATAGGAAGACGCATACGAATGGTGGAAAACCATTCCATAGAGTATGGCAGATCCTCCAGTGCTCACATGGGAGGACTTTCAGAGAGAGTTCCAACAGAAATATGTGCCAACGGTTTATATGGACTAGAAGTTACACGAGTTCCTGAATTTGAGATAAGAGGACATGTCAGTGGCCGAGTATGAGTAGAAGTTCACATGGTTAGCTTATTATGCTACCAACATTTTGACATCTGGAAGAGAGCACTGCAAGAGGTTGGAACAGGGTTTGGATCTCCGTATTCGGGCATTGGTTCATGACTTCAATTATGAAGACTTCTCTGCCTTGATGGCCAATGCTTTGAATCAAGAACGGATCATTCAGGAGGGACAGACGAGGTAAGAATCCTTGAGGAGACCATTCCGGGGATCGAGCTCTTCAGTGGGATTTCCTAAAAGGAGGAAATTTAGGGGCTCATTTCCTACACGGCCGATGGAGGTTCAATTGGCACCACCTCATCAGATACAGAGCGGGAGACCTACATTCTCTACTGGCAGCACGGGTGCCAGATCGGTTGCATGCCGTACTTGTGGCAGAATGCACCACGGAGCTTGCCGGCTCGGGACAGATTTATACTACCGTTATGGCAATGCCAGACACTATGCTTGAGAGTGTCCTATACATGGAACTATACTAGTTCATACAGTATCAAAAGGCAGCTCCTATCAGCAGACTCCGAGCTTGAGAGTTAGATTGGGAGGTCCTCAGAATGCCAATCGAGGTAGCGGTGGAGTCCGAGGTCGCAATGGAGGGAGTCGGGGAACCAGTCAGAGATCCATAAATCAGATGGTTGGTGTTCCTGCTCGAGTATATAACCTGGTGCAAGAGGATTAACAGCGTGCCTCTGATGTGGTGATCGGTACTGTTTTTATTTCTAATCATGAGGCCTTAGTTTTATTTGACCAAGGTTCTTTGCATTCCTATGTTAATGCCAATTTTGCTAAAAGACTAGACATGCAATGGGAGAGATTAGGTTACAGAATAATGGTATCGAGTCCTTTAGGTAGGGAAGTAGTTGTTGATAGGGTGTTTAAGCAGTGTTCTTTAATCATACGTAAGATGTGCTTTCTATCGGACTTAGTAGAGATGCCGTTCCGTGAGTACGACATTATTTTGGGTATGGAGTGGTTGGTACAGTGTAGAGCAGTAATGGATTGCCGCCAGAAAACAGTGACTCTTCAGCACCCAACACAGGTCACAGTGGTAATACAGGGTAATGTACCACCGGTAACCGCAAGACTGATTTTAGCAGTGGCAGCATAGAGGTTGATGTTACAGGGTTGTAAAGCAATCTTGGCACACGTGATCGATACTAGATAGAGGGTATTACAGTTGTCAGACATCCCAACAGTGTGTGATTTTTAGGATATGTTTCCAGAAGAGCTACCTGCGTTATCGCCAGAAAGGGAGGTAGAGTTTGAAATTGAGGTATTACCGGGGACAGAACCAATTTCAATTACTCCTTATCGGATGGCACCGTTAAAGTTGAGGGAGCTTAAGGTATAGTTGCAAGAGTTACATGAGAAGGGTTTTATTAGGCCGTGTATCTCACCGTGGGGTGCATCGGTATTGTTCGTTAAAAAGAAAGATGGTACAATGTGGATGTGTATTGATTACAGGCAACTAAACAAGGTAACTATCAAGAACATATATCCCTTACCGCGTATTGATAACCTGTTTGATCAACTGAAGGATGCCGTAGTGTTTTCTAAGATTGATCTACGATTGAGGTATCATCAGTTACGGGTGAAAGAAGGCGGCATAATGAAGATAACTTTTCGGACCCGCTACGGGCATTACGAGTTCCTTGTGATGCCATTTGGATTGACGAATGCACTAGCAGCATTTATGGCTTTAATGAACATGGTTTTTACAGATTATTTAGATCAATTTGTAGTCATGTTTATTGATGACATACTAGTGTATTTGAAGATGCGGAAGGAACATAATGAACACCTTCGTTTAGTGTTACAACAGTTGCGAGAGAGACAACTATATGGGAAGCTCTCTAAGTGTACCTTCTGGTTAGAGCAAGGGGTGTTTATAGGGCATGTTATCTCTGTAGAGGGGATCAGGGTGAATCCGAGTAAGATAGAAGCAGTATTGCATTGGCTGGCTCCACGGAATGTCGGTGAGATCCGTAATTTCTTGGGTTTGGCCGGGTATTGTCAACGGTTTGTGAAGGGTTTCTCGATAATTGCCTTACTACTAATGACATTACTTCAGAAGGATGTTCCTTTTTACTGGTCAAAAGACTGCCAGAGAAGTTTCGATAGACTGAAGGATTGTTTGACTCAAGCTCCGATTTTAACCCTCCCCACATCTGGAAAGGTATTCGTGATATACAGTGATGCCTCACTTAATGGCCTAGGGTGTGTTCTGATGCAAGATCGGAGGGTGATTACATATGCTTCACGGTAACTGAAACCCCACGAGAAGAACTATCCGATGCATGATTTAGAGTTGGCAGCTATAGTGTTTGCATTGAAGATTTGGTGACACTACTTATATGGGGAAATATGCTATATATATACGGATCACAAGAGCCTGAAATACCTCGATACGCAGAAGGAGCTAAACTTGAGACAATGACGCTGGCTCGAATTGGTGAAGGATTATGACTATATAATCAATTACCACCCGGGTAAGGCTAATTTAGTAGCAGATGCATTGAGTCGCAAGGTGATTGTGGGACTGAGATAGTCACCCTTATTATTAGTACGTGAGATGCAACAGTTGAATACCTTATTGATTATGCAACCTGATTGCATAGTGGTACAGTTACAGTTGCAGATTAAGCTGGTGTTGACAGATCTGATTCAAAGAAGTACAGTAAGTGATGAGGAATATCAAAAGCAGCTACAAAAAGTTCAGACAAGTACAACGACATTGTTTATAGTAGACAGTGATGGGAATCTGAGACACGGGATGCGTTTATACATTCCGATAAACGAGGAACTGAAACAACAGATTTTGGAAGAAGCTTACAGTTCAATATGTTCCTATCACCCAGGGAGTATGAAGATGTACAAGGATCTCAAACAAAAATATTGGTGGGTTGGAATGAGAACAGAGATAGCGAGCTATGTAGCCAGATGTCTCGTATGCCAACGGATCAAAGTTGAACATTAAGTGCCAGCGGGCTTACTTAATCCACTGTCAATTCTAGAATGGAAATGGGACCGTGTCACAATGGATTTTGTAACAGGATTGCCAACGACACAGGCCAAGCATGATGCTGTATGGGTAATAGTAGACAAATTGATGAAAATGGCTCACTTCTTATCAGTACGCATGGACTACAGTTTGGAGAGATTAGCGGGTATGTATATGGATGAGATTGTACGGTTACATGGAGTTCCATCCCCTATTATATCAGACAGAGATCCTTGGTTTACATCACATTTTTGGGGTACCTTCCAACAGGCTTTAGGTACCAGAGTTCAGTTTAGTACTGCGTTTCATCCTCAAACCGACGGACAATCAGAAAGGGTGATACAAATTTTGGAGGATATGCTACGGGCATGCGTATTAGAATGGGAAGGTAGTTGGGATAGATATATACCTTTGATTAAGTTTGCCTACAACAACAGTTATCAGACTAGTATATAGATGGCGCCATATGAAGCATTGTACGGTCGACGGTGTCGTACACCATTACTTTGGGATGAGATAGGCGAACGAAGGTTCATTGGCCCTGAATTAGTGCAACGGGCAGAGGAACAGATACATTTGATTAAAAGCCGATTGAAAGCTGCTTCTGATAGACATAAATCATATGTGGACCTGAAAAGGTGAGATATCGAGTATAATGTTGGAGATAAGGTGTTCCTTAAAGTGTCTCAGTGGAAGAAGCTTATGCGGTTCGGTCAGAGGAGTAAATTGAGTCCCAGATTTATTGGCCCGTATGAGAGCTTAGAGCGGGTTGGGCTATTAGCTTACTGTTTAGCTCTACCACCAGAATTGGATCGGATCTATAATGTCTTTCATGTCTCGATATTAAGAAGATATAGATCGGATCTTTCTCATGTCATTCCGATTGAATCCATAAAGGTACAGTAGGATTTATCCTATACAAAAGAGCCAATTCAGATATTGGCCCAGGAGACAAACCAGTTGAGGAATAAGCGGATACCATTGGTGAAGGTCTTATGGAATCATCACATGGGACAGGATACTACATGGGAACGGGAGTCAGTTATGAAGGAACGTTACCTACACCTCTTTCCTAGTAAGCTAAGTTTGAATTTCGAGGTCAAAATTTCTTTTAGGGGGTGAGAGTTGTCACATCCACATTAGGCACCCTGGTAGGCTTGCGTTCATGCATGTAACAGTATTAGATGCAGGGTAGGATCCTGATGTGTATGCTGCTGTATTTGTTTATATATGTATGTATATGTGTATATGGTTGATGGCGTATGTTAGGTGGTGTATAACACATGCTTAGGGCTGATATATATGTTGGAATAGGTATATATGATTTAGGATTGAGGGAATGCAAGTTCCGAATGATTGGGCTGTATTTAGGTAGTGTAGCAATGAGTTGGGAAGGTTGAGAGGTCATTTTAGACTCTGGTATGGGCGTACGGGAGGCCGTACGGGTGTACCAAACAGGGGAGAAGGTGTACAAGCGTACTAAAGGGTAGTGTGGTCGGACACCAACTCGTAAGAATTTTGGTTTGTTAGGTGAATTGTGGACGTACGGGCATACCAAAATTGGTGCGGGCGTACCGTCCCTTACAGGAAAAGTGTGCATCAAAAGTTTTAGTTCGGTATGGGCGTACGGATGGTGGTACGGCCATATGTAACTCAAGTTTGATGAGTCAAAAGCTAAATAATAAAGGTTTCTTCCTCCTTTATCAGTTTAAACCCTTTTCAAACCCTCTTAAACCCTTCAAGTCCTTTGGAAGTAGAGTCCCTAAGTGTCGAAAGAGTGCGGGAGCTAGAATTTTATAAGCTAAGTGATTGGGTAAAGATTACAAGCCTTATTCTAAGTAGCTTGACTTCAGGTTTGTGCTAGGTTAATGCTTGTTGCTTTATTAATGGCTCCTTTTGATCCCTTGGGACTTAAGTAAAATCTCAATAGGCTGATTCTTACTGCTAAGTTATTATTGATGTAGTCATGATTTGCTTGATGGTTAGATATGTATGAAATGATGCTTGTGCTATTAGAACATGCACAAGAAAGAAGGATGGGAGGATAAGGAGAATAAGAAAGAGAGTGATGAGTGCAGAGCTAAGCTCTGGGCATGCTGGGTCAATATGAATGATGGGATTCCTATAAGGAATCAATTAGATTAATGCCCTCCCTTCTAGGAGATGAGTCTCGAGACCTATAGTAGGAAATGGGTGCCGAGCACCCTACAGTTATATGTCCTCCTATGGGAGATGAGTACCGGTACCTACAGAGACCCAGTATGTATGAAAGGAATGTGCATAATTATAGGAAAATCAGAGTGAATGAGAGACGAGGAGGAGAAGGAAAACATGCATACTTGCATTTTAATGTATGATGATTGGATACATGCTCTGATGCTACTGTTTGGTTATCTTGTGTATAACATTGATATATGATGAATGAGTTGACCATATTCGTTATATACGTATTTCATGTTCACTAGCACCACTGAGTTTATCTCAGCATTTATCATTTAATGAACGTAGGTACAGAGTCTATAGGTGAGCAGCCAAAGCAGAAGTAGGGATTATCAGCAGAGACAGATAGATCTCGAAGTGGTACTGAACCGTAACGCATACTCCAACTCTTTTGTATTGTAGCCATGTAGTTGTTGAGGTAGTAGATGTTCCATGTATTGATGTTGTTTTTGTACAGACAGACCTTTGATGTATGACACGTTAAGCTATATAATATAAGCACGTACAGTTCCTAGCCTTATGATTTGTATTAAAGGATGTCCAGGATATGTTACTCTATTAGTGTCATCATACACGGAAACGTGTCCCCATACGACTTGATCACATTACTTACATGAGGTATCCCTTATGGTGTGAGTATCAATTTCCATTTGGGGAGATTGGCATTCATGCTACAGGAGCATGTGATCTCAGGTATGGGTTGGGTGTGACATGGTATGCTCGTACCGATTTAAAAACATCAGTTTAACAAAATGCGATAAGTTTGGTACGCCCATACAAAGTAATGTTATGCTTGTACCAAATCAATGTTACTGATACATAAAATTCCTGCGAGCAACCATACGGTCGTACCACCCATTGATACACCTATACCAAGAGGAATTTCCTGCGAGCAATGGTACGCCCGTACCATCAATCAGTACGCTTGTACTAAGCTTTCAGTAAAAGATAAAATCATATAGTATAAATAGTATGCCCATACCAAATACAAAAAAATGATTTTAAATTTTAAATAACTTAAATTGACTAACACAAAATACATACATCAAAATTCTGGGTCTAACAATCTTCCATTTTTTATGTTGGTTATCAATTTAAGTTTAATTTGCAAAAAGATACTTAAAAAATTTTAGATTTGAAAAATTTTATAAATCTCCCCTTTTGTTTTAGAATTCATGCCATGAAATATCAAGTAATCAATTAGGCACAAAGGAAAGAAGGAAAAAATAGAAAGATCAGAGCAAACTGTATAACGTATGATAAGAGCAATATACATAATTGTATGATCAAAACATAAACAAGATCAGAGCATTATCCAATTTAATCATAATCAGAGCAAATGATAATAAATAATAACAAGAATAAACAAGATATGATAATGAACTGAATAAAAATTATATGTCATATAAACTCCAAAATATCCAATACATTGATTAGAGCAATAATAATAATGATATAAACTCAAAAATATCTAATTCAATGATCAGAGCAATAATGAAAATGACATAATGAAGAAAATCAAGACTAAATAAAAAAAATCTAGAAATTTAGACCTCTAAATTTAAAACATCTCCAATATTCTAAAACATCTCCCCCTTTGACAATATCAAAATAATCACTGTGGATCCTGAGGAGGAGGTGGACTCGGTGGAGGTATGATGAAAGGGTCTAGCATAAGACTGATGGAGTGTAGAGGTATGATGAAAGGGTCTCGGTGGAACTTTGCACTGTGTGATCATAGTGCTGATCTTAGGAATCAATGTGCTGACAAATACAAGTAAGCTGCTGATCAACCTGATCAAAGCGTCACTCGAAGGCATCTAAATGATCAAGACGAGTAATGATAACAACAAGCTGCTGAGAGATAGAATCAATGGATGCAGCAGCAGTTGGAGCAGGAGTGGAAGTAGCAGCTAGAGCAGGTGGATCAGGAATAGCAGCAGATGAGGAAGATCCACCCTAAAAGTGATGCTGTCATTTATGGCTCATAGCCGCCTGACATATGGCATCAGCATCAGAAGGATTAGACAAGTCAAGTGTTACATCCGCGTTTGACCCCCTAGGAGTTTTAGTATTTTTGTGTATGCATGATTGGATGTATACGTGTATGTATACATGTCTTGGTACGATTGCTTACGTATGTGTAGTGTATGATGCTTGTGTATGCGTCGTGATGACGTATTGCATGTGTACTTGCTTGTATCGGTGTGTTTTGGGGTGTTTTCAGTGGCTAGGGAGTGCGTTTAAGGGTGAGAAGAGAAGGGAGGAGAGCGGTACGGGCGTACAGAAGACTATACGGCCGTACGAGACAGGGCAGATGAGGGGGCTTGGGTTCCTGGAGGTCGTACGGGCGTACCAAAGGGCTGTACGGCCGTATGTCAACTCGCAGGAAATCAAGTTTGTCAGGTGAGTGGTGGCTGTACGGGCATACCAAAAGGGTGGTACGGCCGTACCGAAGCTCGCAAGAAGTGAGTTTGTCAGGCTTTTTAGTTTGGTACGGGCGTACGGGTGGTGGTACAGGCATACGTGACTTAAGTTAGGCTTTTTAAACAGATAAACATAAGCCTTTTCTTATGTTTCTCTTCCCTAAAACCCTTCTAAATGCCCCTAAACCCTAAAAACTCACCAGAGAGGAGGTTCTAGACGCCGAGATAGTGCGAGAGCTTGAAGTTGGGGCTAGAGCTGGTTAGCGACGGGATCACGGGCTAGAGTTAGCAGTCTTCTTTCTTTAGGTTTGTGCTAGAGGTTTATGGTTTATGGTTGTTATCTGGGTTTACGCTTGTTTTAGTGGTTCTACGGCCTTGTTTAGCCTAAGACTGATGATTGGGGATTGAATTCCCTGTGATTATGCTTGTGCATGCGTTTGATGCTAGTAATTGTGGTTATTGGTTCCGAGAAGGAACGTATGTGTGGCTGTTGGTTCCGGGAAGGAACGTGCCTTGTGATTATTGGATGTTTGGCTTGTAGGCTTGTTATATGGCTTGTTCATGCATAATGATTGATTGCATAGCATATCATGTGAAGGGGTGAAATAAGGATGGCGGAAATAAGGTACAAGAGGTACCGATTGATATGAACGGAGTACTGCCTTACGGGTGCGAGAAGTGCCGGTATTGATCAATATGGTGAAGGGGTGAGATGCCCTATAGGTGTGAGAAGTGCTGGTATTGATCAATATGGTGAAGGGGTAAGCGATACTCCCAAAAGAGCACAAGAGGTGCCACATGAGGGCGAGTGCATTGTACGATGGAATGTAGAGCATTCATGATTGTATGATAGGCGGTATGCCATATGCTTGGCTGTATGTTGTATTCATTGGGCGTGGATATGTATTATATGCTTTGTGTTCTTAGCACCACTGAGATTATTCTCAGTGTTTATCATTTGATGAACGTAGGTCTGAGTTCAGAGGGAGAGCAGCGGGATTAAAGGTACATTGGCTGGTCGTGTCTTGGACTTCTGGACGGACTCTTGCAATTTGTATATTTGTGCATAGACTCTTTTGTATTAGGATTTGGTAGTATACTAAATGTATTGTATAAGAATCCATGTATTTATATATATCTAGGGTTTTGTATTTATTTGTATATCCTTATGTTTATTTGGATTTCTTATACGAGCATTAGAAGGTTAAAATCCCTTGTAGTATAATTGTTGTTTTCCTAAGACGGGTGAGCAATAGTTATGCTACGGGATCATGTTACTGTGATACTCTAGGTGGGCTGGGGTGTAACATCAAGCTACTCTGCAGGTATGTCATCTGGAAGTAGCACCTACATGTGTTGATATACAGTGATCACACTCTATCCAAATCATATGTCGTGTCATTAGGAAGACCTAATGATCGAAGATGCTCCAAACGTCGTGCAATATACTCAGAGTGAGTATGGAACTCACCATCAGAATCATGCTTAAGGAGCATAGAATACTTAATAAACAATAAGTCAAGATTATGACCTTTTGATTTGGGAGAAGGTGAAGAAGAAGGAAAGGCATGCAGCTGGTGACAGATGTAGTGAATGATAAGACCGAACATAATAGTTCTACCAGGCTACTTCTAGATGCCAACCTCGTGGAAAGAGGTATGAAGCTAGCACCCAAATTGAATAGCGGTACTCGTGACCATAGAGTAAAGAAAGATAAGGTCAGGGCCTGTGATGGTGTCATTAGACTCGGATCTCCCAAAAATAAAATAGGAGATCAGTCTATGACAGTAGTATAGAGAGGGGGACTTAAGACAAGAGGCTTTAACCCTCGAAGGATGGAAAGGCGTATCGAGTACGATCTCTCTTTAAAAGTCATTGTAGTCAAATACCATAAATTTAGAATTAAAAATACCCTCAATATGGAAGTCAAAAATACCATCAAACTCTACAGGAGAAAGAAGTAAACAGAGAAAAAGTCTGTAAGAGCTCTAAAGCTACAGACTGGATGTAGTGATTATCTAATAATGTAAAATTTGACCAACCTACATTGGCCAAATATCGTAGAATGTCATCCTCTAATCTGGTCTGATGGATAGTAGGATGACATATAAAATAAGAGTGAGAAAATACTTTCTCACTCAGAATAGAAGTCCTAACTACAGAAGTAGGGGTAGTGCCTCGAGGGCCAGAGCCTGCAGGAACTGTGTGTTTGACTCTACATCCCTGAGATGAAGAGCCACCGCGAGACTCGAGAGCTGACATGGCTAAAATAAGTAAAAAAAATAGATAATTTAACTAAAAATAGAATTTTTCAAAAATTCGAGAGAGGTTCGACTAATTTTTGAAAAACTCAAAAATTTGTACCTATATGGAAATTAACAAAATTCAAACCACACCTAGCTAACACAATCCTAAGCACTTTACTCTAAAGAACCTAGGTATAAAATGGCTAGATTGCATAGAAAATCAAAAAGAAAAAACTAAATAAAATAGTTAAAACTCAAAATAAAAACTGAAGATTCGAGAGGAAACCAACCAAAAATTGAGGAAAGAATTATAGGCAAATGGATTTGGAGTGTTTTGGGACTGATTTTGTCAAATTTGGTGAGGATTTAAGAGAGAAATTAGAGAAAATTAGAATCCAGCAACCGGAGGTAACTAAAAAATTACATTTAAAATTGGTTTTTCAGATTGCGTATGCTCGTACGGCTCAAAAATGCCTAAAAATTCACTATTGCATATAGGCGTACGAGAGCTGTCAACCAAAAAATTTTAGTTTTGAAACAGATATGTGTGGGCATACAAAAACAGTACGACCGTACCAAATTTGAAGAAAATTGGCTTTGAAAGATGTATGGGCGTACCAAACTGTTGTACGACCATACAAGATATTTGGCGGAAATGGGAATTAAGGCAGAAGGATCTATACGAGCATATGAGAACAAGTACGACCCTATAGGGACTAAAATTCAGAAAATTTCTATGAGTTTTGAAAATTTTCTTGAAATTTCCAAAGTCCACCAAGTACACCTACTTTAAAAATGAACCATTTATCATTCCTAGCTCATGTTTGATGAAGTTTAAACGTTCTTCACTGAGGGGTTTTATAAAAATGTCTACCAATTTGTGAGTTGTATCAACAAATTTTAATACAACCCTCCCTTTTTGCACATTATCACATATGAAATGATGTCTATATGCTTAGTCTTAGAATGCTGAATTGGATTTCTAGACAAATTTATGACATTAGTGTTATCACATTTAATGGAGGTGCATGAAACACAGACATTATAATCCCTTACTTATGATTGAATCCAAAGTACTTGAGCATAAAAACAACATGCGGATATATACTTTGATTTAGTAGTAGACAGAGACACATAATTCTGTTTCTTGCTAAACCAAGAAACTAAACAATTCCCTAAGAAATGAAAAAGTACCAGATGTACTTTTCCTATATAACACATTTCTAGCAAAGTCAACATCAGAATAGGCAGTCAAGTCAAATGAAAAAGTACCAGATGTACTTGATTAATGAAAATTCCATCTTCATATTACTTGATTTGAAGTCCTAAGAAATACTTCAATTCTCCTATCATGCTCATCTCGAATTCTCCTTGCATACACTTAGAGAATTCCTTGCACAATTTTTCATTAGTAGTATCAAATATAATATCATCCATACAGATTTGAATAAGTAAGTTATCATATTTATAATGCTTAATGAAAAGTGTTGTGTTTGCTTTACCTTTTTTAAAACCATGATCAAGAAAAAAAACTACTTAATCTATCATATCAAGCTTTAGGGGCTTGTTTAAGGCCATATAAAGCTTTGGTAAGTTTAAAAGCATGGTTTGGAAATTCAAAATCCTCAAAACCAAGGGGTTGTGCAACATAAACTTCTTCATTTATAAAACCATTTACAAATGCACTTTTCACATCCATTTGAAAAATTTTGAAGTTCATGTGAGATGCATATGCCAATAACATTCTAATGGCTTCTAATCTAGCTACAGGTGCAAAGTTTTCATCAAAATCTATTCCCTCTTCTTGACAATATCCTTGTGCCACTAACTTAGCTTTATTCTTAGTTATGACACCACTTTCATCAAGCTTATTCCTAAACACCCACCTAGTTCTTATAACAGATGCATCTCTAGGCTTTAGTATTAAGGTCCACACATTATTCATATTAAACTAGTTTAGTTCATCTTGCATGGCTAACACCCAAATTTCATCATCTAAGGCTTTATTTACATTATTAGATTCAATCTGAGAAATGAATATAAGATTGTTATGTATATCTTTAAATTAGAGTGAGTTGTTACCCCTTTTGATGTTTCACCTATGATTTGCTTCTTGGAGTGTCCTTTTAGGAATTGTCAATCCTTCAGAAGATCATGCTCAATTTAGGTTATAGCTAGGTGAGGAGGAAGATCATTCACTTCTTCCTTATCAACATCTTTAGGTGTAGCTTCTTGTTGATGCTCTTGTCCTTCACCTTGTTCCAATAAGATTCCTACATCATCATCAACAATGTCCTTTCTTGGATCAAGAGAGTTAGTTTCATTAAAAACAACATGCATAAATTCCTCTACAACCAATGAATGTTTGTTAAACACCCTATATGACTTGCTAGATATTGCATAACCTAAGAATAAACCTTCATCAGTCTTTGGATCAAATTTTCCAAGATTATTCTTGGTGTTCAAGATGTAGCACTTGTAATCGAACACTCTAAAGTATGAAATTCTTGGGTTTCTATCATTCCATAGCTCATAAGGAGTTTTATTCAAAATTGGTCTAAAATGAACTTGATTTATGATATAACAAGCGGTATTAACTGCTTCGGTCCAAAAGTACGAAGGTAACTGATACTCATTAAGCATATTACGTGCCATGTCACAAAGAGTTCTATTTTTCCTTTCAACTATTTTATTTTGTTGAGGATTTTTAGGAGATGAAAAGTTATGATAAATGCCAGACAAATCATAAAAAGATTTAAAACTATTATTTTGAAATTCTTTTCCGTGATCACTTCTTATAGAAGAAATATAATATCCTTTCTCATTTTGCATTTTATTTGTTAATGGTTTGAAAGCATTAAATGTGTCATCTTTATGAGTTATAAAAGAAACCCAAGTAAACCTAGAGTAATCATCAATAATAACAAGTGCATAATGCATTCCACCTAAGCTAGCTACTCTAGTTGGTCCAAACAAGTCCATATGTAACAATTAAAGGGGTTTAGAAGAGGTTACCTTATTTTTCACCTTAAATGAGGACTTTACCTATTTTCTCATTTGATAAGCTTTATAGACCTTGTCCTTTGTAAATTTGATCTTTGGAAGTCCTACCACATATTTGTTCTTCCTAAGATCGTAAATGCTTTTGAAGCTAGCATGTCTAAGCCTTATATGCCAAAATCATGAATCCTCACTTATAGAAACAAGACACTTCACATTTTTATTAGGAAGAGAATGTAAATCAATCATGTAAACATTTTAGATTTTATCACCTTGAAAAATTAACCTATCATCGTTAATCCTATAGACAAAACATCCCTTAAGATAAAAAAAACCTTATAACCATTATTACAAAGTTGACTTATACTTAATAGGTTATGTTTTAACCCTTCAACTATCAATACTTTGTTTATTGAAAAGTTAGATTCCTTACTAACCTTACCAATTCCAATCACTTTACCTTTGACATTGTCTCCAAAAGTGATATTATCGCCATCCCATTTTTCGAGGTTAGAGAAAAGGCTTGCATTCCTGATCATATGTCTTGAGCATCCACTATCGAGGTACCATTTATTTTCACTAATCTTGGATCTCAAGCATACCTATTAAACATAAATGTATTCACTTATTTTTAGGTTCCCAAATGTATTTGGGTCCTTATGGGGGTTAGAAGTATTTATATCATCATTCTAATGCATCTTCCTAATGAAACATCTATTGGTTGTATGCCCCTTTCTATTGCAACAATGACATATGACATTCCTAAATCTAGAATGATTATGCATATACTTTTCTTTTGGATGCATGAGGATGACTATGATTGCATGAGCATGAATAATGATGTACTTTATTAGCATGCACTCTATGAGTCTTAGGATGAACATCTTTCTTTTTAAAAGCATTTGGTTTTTATGTTGAAGTAGAAGCTTTGATAAAAATCGTGCCTTTAGAGGTTGAAATTCCTAGAACTGCTGGCAACACGTGCGATTTATAGTGGTTCGGACAACTCTTGCCTACGTTCACTTTCTCCTAAGTCTCAACTTAAGGTTCCACTAAAATCAATCGATTTACACAATAAGGATTCCTAAATGAATCCAATCCCTAGTGTTTTTAAGGCTTACACTCTAACCTTTACAATTTCAATCTTATAATCAAGTCAAATACAAAATAATCCCCAATGGATTAATCTCACACTAACCTCACAAAGATTAGAATTACACACAAAGAGCAATTGAAGAAACAAGCTTGAAACTTACTTGTGACAGATGAGTATAGCTTAAAAACAAATGCTTTGCAAGTATATTTTGGTTAGCAAAGAAAGTATGAAAGTTGTATATATAAAACTAGCAATTTCTCAGACTTTAAAACCTAATTTCTAAGTCGCGTATAGCTGTACTATATTTGTACGCCGGTACGGATTCAAAACTAGCCGTTAGAAAATGGGAGGGAACTGTGGTACGACCGTACCATCACTTGGTATGCCCGTACCAACCCAAGTTTCCTGATACATAATTTTTCTGCGAGTTTACGTGCGGCCGTACCACCCATTTGTACTCTCGTACCGAAGCAGGTTTCCTGATACACCATTTTCTTGCGAGTTGACATTCTACCATACCAACCAATGATACACCCGTACTAAAATCAATGGAATAATACCCATAAGGTACGGCCAGCCGTATGACCGTACAACACACAAACGACATTTGGTACACCCGCACCATATTGAAAAATACTTTAGACATTGAAAATAACTTAAATTGACTCACACGTGACTCAACAATCAAAACCTAGGGTCTAACAGAGGTGTAGGAAGCATTTTGGTTAAAACCAATACCTTCTTTATTACCACTAAGTTTTTGGTGTTTTAAAATAGAATCAATTTTAACACCACCTTGTTCAAACCTTGAAAGATTGTCTTTTAACAAATCATTTTCTTTCAAAATCTTAGCATTTTCATCCTTTAAAAACTTGTTTTCCTTTTCAAAACTTTCAAGTTTTATTTTATAAGAATCAAATTCATTTTATAAAATGGTTTTCTCTTTTAAAATGGATGCATGTTTACTTCTAAGTAATTAATGCTTCCTAGATAATTTTTCATACTTTTTTAACAATGCTTCTAATGCACCACATTCATCATTATCATCAAATTCATCATTACTATAATAAGATTGAGATGATGTAGTTACCTTATTCTTCTCATCATCCAAGAATACCATAAAGCAAAGATTGGTCGCTCCCTCATCACCGAACACATCCTCGTTCATCTCACTATCATCATCCCACATTGCCTTCAACGCCTTTTTCTTGAAAGGTTTGGATGGTTTGTTAAGATGAGGGCATTCATTTCTCATATGTCCCGACTTATTACATTCATAGTAAATAGCTTGATTTCTTCAAAAGTTATCCCTTCGGTTCAAGTCCCGTCTTACCTCAAATGGCTTTTTACCATCTTTCTCAAATCTCTTCTTCTTCATAAGAAGAGTCTTCACATGTTTGGAAAGGAGAGCAACTTCATCATCAATCTCTCCTTTACTTGTTGAGGAGGCATCTTCTTCTTTTGAAGCTTTAAGTGCTATCCCTCTCCTCTTATCTTCCTCAACTCATTGTCTTAGAGAAATCTTGTGTGTAAGGAGTTTCCCTAGAAGCACATCAATTGACAAAACTGGTAAATCATTTGCTTCTTTAATGGAGGTCACTCTAGCCTCCCAATCCTTCTTAAGCAGCACCAACAAGATTTTATTATTGATGTCTTCTTTTTGGTACATCTTGCTTAACTTCATCAATCCATTTATGATTACAATAAGGTGACTGTACATTTCTTAAATTGACTCATTTGCCTTCATTGTAAATAACTTATATTGATGAGTTAGAAGCTAAATCTTCTTGGTTCTAACTTGATTCGTGCCTTCATGATAAGTCTCCAAGGCATCTCATATTTACTTTATCGTGATACAATATGAAACTCGTCCATATTCCTCATGGCTAATAGCACAATACAACATATTCATCACCTTCTTATTCCTCATGTTTGCTTTGAATTCTTCTCTTGTCCAAGTTACCTTGGACTTGATAGTTGTAACACCATCCGTTGTAGTTGTTGGAGGAGAAAACCCATTCTCAATTAGATCGAACAAATTAACACCATCACTTTCCAAGAAGACTTCCATCTGGTGCTTCCAATAAGGATAGTCCATGCCATTGAAGAAAAGGGGTCTTGTATATGATTAGCTTTCAATGCTTTGAGTTTCCATGAGATCTTTTACTCTAGAATGTTACTTCTAATCACAATTGAGCACCACGCTCTGATACCAAATAAAATCCCAGCAGAAGTATGGCAACACATGTACAATTTATAGTGGTTCCGTACTAACTCTTGCCTACGTCCACTTCTCCTAAGTTCTCAACTTAGGGTTCCACTAATCACAATCACAATCAATACAATGAAGGATTCCTCAATTGAATCCTAACCCCAGTGTTTTTAGGCTCACACTTAAACCCTTTATAATAAAAGCAATCTTATAGTAATTAAACTCTCAATTACAACTTAATGCCTCAAGTATTAATCTCACACTAACCCACAATTATAAAACCCAACTCTTAGGTTGTGGGATTACAATACAAGAGAGTTTACAATGCTAGAATTATAATACAACAAGTAGACTTACTTGCAAATGAAGATTGAAGCTCAAAGGAAACTTTGCTCTGTAAAACTTCCGTTAGAATTACAATATGTATATTGAAAATAAAATCGTTAGAAAAGGTTTAAAGCCTTTATAAAAAGTCACGTACGGCTGTACCAGACATAATACACTCATAACAATTTAAAAACATCAATTTAATAAAATGCGGTAAGTTTGGTATGCCCATACTACGCAATGGTACACCCGTACCAAATCAATGTTACTGATATATAAAATTCCTGCGAACAACCGTACAGTCGTACCACCCATTGGTAATCCCGTACCAAAAGGAATTTCTTAATACATAAAATTTCCTGTGAGCAACGGTATGCCCATATCATCAATTGGTACACCTGTACCAAGCTTTCAGTAAAAGATAAAATCATATAATATAAATGGTACACCCGTACCAAACACAGATTAGTGATTTTAAATTATAAATAACTTAAATTGACTAACATAAAATACACGCATCAAAATTTTGGGTCTAACACTCCTCAATCTTGTAGCTCTCCTTAACGTCTTGATGAAGAACTATTAAAGGAAAATCCAAGAAAGAGTTAGAAGATTTTAATTATAGAAACCTTAATTCACCTTTTTCTCCCCTCTACCCTAATTCTATCCTAACCTAATTTTCTAAAGTTCCATGAGTGAATGAATCCTCGAATTCCCCACGTTCTGACTAACTTAAAGCTCCTTATAACTGTCTTAAACCTAAATGCATCATAATCGTATATTATTATGATCATAGGGATAGAAAAAGAAAGAAAATATGACTTAAATGCACCATACGAGTCATGTAAATGCTACACGAGTCATGTGGCTTTCGAAATGATCAAAATAAGCAAGAATTTATGGGGGCCAAATGGTACACGAGTTATGGATGCCATCCATAACTCGTGGATGGCTCAGTATGAAATGAAAACATCAGAAATTAAGAAGGGTAAGCCTTACACGACTCATGGATGGCTCATCAAAGGTGGGAGAAAGGTTTTCCTAAGGGGCCGAGTCTTATACAACTTGTGGATGGCTTGGCAAAGATGGGAGGAAGGTTTTCCTAAGGGGCCGAGTCTTACACAACTCATGTAAGGCATTCACGAGTCATGTATGACTCGATGGGATCATGAAAAATCCAATTTTCTAAGCTTGAATGAGGAAAATATAAACTTCTAAGCCTAAAACTATGATTCAATTATAAAATAACACTTTAGAAACTTAATAAATGTATGTAAGTCTATCTAAATGAAGCTAATTCATAGACTACATGAATTATCCATGAAGATTATGAAAAATATGAAGAAAATGAATGAAAATGTATGAAATTATGCTAAGTATGTATGATATGAGTATGATGCATGAAATGCTATGAAATGCATAGAATACTATACTATATACTTATGTATGCTGATAAAGTGCATGAAAATAAGGTTAAAAAGAATCATTTAAGAGTAGAGAAAAGTAATGATAATGCCAATTATCATTAATTATACATTTATATAATAATTGATATAATATATTATTTTATATTTACTATTTTTAGATAATTAAAATTGATGTTAATAAAATTGGAAAAAAGAAGATGAAAGATTATGCAAATGATCAATGGTCAATTTTAAATTTATATTTACAGCTATCGAATATTTATTTGACCTATAATGTAATCATGAGTAAATTAATATTAACTGTCACACCCAGCCTATACCTGGAGCAACATGCTCCCGTAGCATACACAACGACCCTCCGTACGGAAACCCGCTGTATACACCACAAGGGATACCTATACAAGTATAGAAAGATGTCATATGGGGACAACATACAGTATGGTGGTACAATTATACAATAAACTAAAAACAACCTGGATATCATCAGACATTCCATTGAATGAACGAGTCACAGACATAAAGTATATTTATTAATATACAAGGTTCTGATTACATTATCCCTACAATCACCACCAGAATACATATATACTACTACCTCTTTGATATATATACAAGCTACAATACAAAGGCTAACAAAAAGAAACATGCTCGGCTGCCCCAGACCACCTCAAGGTTGGGATTTGCTGATGAATCTGGCCTCTGCTGAAACTGGTAATCACTGCTCTGGGCCTTCAATAGTAGGCTTGGAACCTGCGTTCATTAATTGATGAACGCTGAGTCTAAAACTCAGTGGTGCTAGCTATCTTACACACATATAACAGAAACAAGCAATGTCAATCACAAGCAATATAATGCAATGCTATGCTTGCCCCCTTTTCCTCTTTTTCTAATATGTTCTCTCTTTCCCTTTTTCCTTTTCATTTATTGTGCATAATATTTCCCATGTTGGATCCTTAAGTACCGGTACTCAACTCTCGAAGGAGGGCAACTGTAATCCTGGCCCGTAGGCCCCTTGTTTTACCTATATCTCGAGACTCAACTCCCACAGGAGGAAATATAATATACGATTCCATTATGGAATCCTATCATATATGATTCAACATGTCTTTCTCATTTTCTCTCGCTCTGTTCAGGCATTCATGAGCCCCTATATCATGAATATACTAACATGCTAGAGTACCACATAAAATCTCAAGCAGAAATCATTTCACTTAACAAATAAAGAGCTCATATTACAACGTAATAGACAAAATACAGGAATTCAATCCCCAAACATCAATCCTTAAGCCTTAATCAGCTTTAATCAAGAAAAGAAGCAAAGAACAACTCAAAACCAACTAGCACTAACCTGTTAGAAGTAGAGCTTGTAGTGGCTAATCACATCTTTAAGCTTCTAGCCTTGCAAAAGCAACTCCGATATGCTTAATAACCTGAAGGGAGACGACCTCTAGGGGTTAAGGGACATTGGAAAGGGTTTAGAAAAGAAAAGGAAGAAGAAACCTAATGAAAAAGCTAGGTTTAGTCCATTTAAAATGGTATTTTTAGTCACGTACGGCTGTACCAAACACCTGTACGCCCATACCAAACTAAAAACCCTGATGCCCTGATTTTCCACGAGTTGTGGTATGCCCGTACGCCCATATGGTACGCCCGTACCACCCAAAATTTCCTGACAAACCCAAAATCCCATGAACAACGGTACAGCCATACAACCTCTTGGTGCGTTTGTATAAGCTCTTAGCTCGTACGGCTCTCCGTACGCCCGTACCGCAGGCCTCAAATCAGGACATGCCTAATTCAAAGCCCTTAACTCTCCTGGAACATGCTAAAACCACTTCAAAACCAACCTAAACACATCAAAATCACTGTCCCTCATCCAACCGAGAAGTCACGCTTCCTAATAAGGTGAAAGTATCATGAAATACAATCACAAGCAACATTGTACATCCATCTATACAAGTATACATACATACATACATACATACATACATGTATACACATGATCATCATATAGCAAAAATCATATGCATACAGACCCCTAAATACTGATGTGATAACTCTCTCCCCTTAAAAAGAAATTTTATCCCGAAATTAGAATGAAACTTACCAGAAAACAAGTGAGGATATTGTTCCCTCATCAGAGCCTCTCGCTCCCAAGTCGCATCTTTACCCGTGTGATGGTTCCACAATACCTTAACCAATGGTATCCATTTGTTTCTTAGTTGCTTAACTTCTCGGGCCAAAATCTAAATCAGTTCCTTGGTATATGATAAATCAGGTTTAACTTCAATCGACTCCACTGGAATCATGTGCGTAGGATCCGATCTGTACCTTAACATAGAAACATGAAATACATTATGAATCCGGTCCAAATCCGGTGGCAAAGATAACCTATATGTCAACGGACCCACTCTCTCTAGCACCTCATACGGTCCAATGAAATGAGGACTCAACTTACCCTTCTGACCGAATCTCATAATCTTCTTCCACAGAGATACTTTCAAGAATACCTTATCCCTAACCTCATACTCGATATCTTGTCACTTTAAGTCTACATATGACTTATGTTTGTCAGAAGCAGCTTTCAGTCTGGATTTAATCAGCTTCACCTGTTCCTCAACATACTGCATAAGCTTAGCCCCAATCAATCTCCGCTCACCAACCTCATCCCAATGCAATGGCATCCTACACCTACGCCTATACAAAGCCTCATATGGTACCATCTGTATACTCGACTGGTATTTGTTATTATACATGAACTCTATCAAATACACGTACTGATCCCAACTACCCTCCCACTCGAGCACACAAGCATGTAGTATATCCTTTAAAATCTGGATAACTCTCTTGGACTGGCCATCCGTCTGGGGATGAAAAGCTGTACTGAACTATACTTTTGAGCCTAAAGCTCTCTAAAAAATGCCCCAAAATCGAGAAGTAAATCGGGGATCTCTATCGGATACAATAGACGATGGAATCCCATGTAATAAGATAATCTCTCTCATATACAACTCTGCCAATCTCTCCAACCGGTAATCCATTCTCATAGGGATAAAATGAGTCATCTTGGTAAATCGATCGATAATTACCCAAACTACATCATGCTTAGCCTGTATCAACGGCAATCCTGTAACAAAATCCATCATAATCTGATCCCATTTCCACTCTGGAAAAGGTAACAGATTAAGTAATCTAGCTGGTACTTGATGTTCTACTTTCACACACTAACAAATCAGGCATTCAGTCATAAAATCCGCTATTTCCCTCTTCATACCAACCCACCAGTAGTACTGTCTCAAATCCTGATACATCTTCATACTTCCGGGATGATAAGCATACGTAAAACTATGGGCTTCCTCAAGAATCTGTCTCTTCAATCCCTCATTCGTCGAAACATACAACTGTGTCTCGTGTCTCAGATTACCGTCCTCATCCACGGTAAACAAGGTAGTCATACCAGATTGTACCCTTTGCAACTTTTTCTAGTATTCTGCATCACCAGTTGCACTTCTCTGTATCTAGTCTGTCAATAGAGACTTGACCTTCATCTGTAACTGTGCCAGCATACAATCAGACTGTAGCATCAAAGTGGCATCCAACTGTCGCATCTCATATACCAGAACCAATGATGATTGTCTCAAGCCGGCAAACATCTTCCAACTTAAAGCATCGGCAACCGAATTAGCTTTCCCTGGGTGATAATCAATTACATAGTTGTAATCCTTAATAAGCACAATCTAGCATCACTATCTCAAGTTCAACTCTCTCTACATACCCAAATACTTCAAACTCTTGTGATCTATGTACATATAGCAGAGCTCACCATACAAGTAGTATCTCCAGATCTTAAGAGCAAACATGATTGCTGCCAACTCCAAATCATGTGTAGGATAGTTCCTCTCATGTGGTTTCAATTGCCTGAGGTATAGGCAATCACTTTCGGATCCTACATTAGAACACATCCCAAACCATTCAGCGAAGCATCACTATAAATCACATACGCTTGACCCGGAGTGGGTAGCGTAAGAACCAGAGCCTGCGTTAAACACTCCTTCAACCGCTTAAAACTCCTCTGACATTCCTCTGACTAGACAAAAGGAACATCCTTACATAACCACGTCGTCAAGGGAAAAGCAATCATGGAAAATCCCTTGACAAACCTCCGATAATACCCTATTAAACCCAAGAAACTACAAACCTCGCTGACATTCCTGGGTGCCTTCCAACTAAGCACAACCTCTACCTTACTCGGATCCACTCTGATCCCTTCTGCCGAGATCACATATCCCAAAAATGCTACTTGATCAAGCTAGAAATCACACTTCGATAACTTACTAAATAACTTCTTCTCTTGCATCTATTCTAACACCAGCCTCAGATGACAGTCATGCTCCTCATGCATCTTTGAATAGACTAGGATGTCATCAATAAACATGACAACAAACTGGTCCAGATAATCAGAAAATACTGTGTTCATCAGTGCCATAAACACTGCCGGTGCATTCATCAATCCAAACGGCATCACAAGAAATTCGTAATGCCCATGTCGAGTCTTGAATGAAGTATTCGCTATGCTACCTTCCTTAACTTGTAATTGATGGTAGCCCAATCTCAAATCGATCTTAGAAAACATAGCTGTACCTTTAAGCTGATCGAACAAATCATCGATACGCGGTAACAGGTATCGATTCTTAATAGTCACCTTATTCAGATGTCTGTAGTCTATACACATCCACATAGACCCGTCCTTCTTCTTCACAAACAACACCGGTGCACCCCAAGATGAAACACTCGGGTGAATGAAACCCTTATCAAGTAGCTCCTACAACTACACCTTCAGCTCCTTCAACTCAGTTTGTACCATCCGATAAGGTGTAATTGAGATCGGTTCTGTACCCGAGAAGTCACACACTGTCAGAATCTCTATCAACTAAACTCCCTTCTGTCTCCCATCTAGCACATGAGTTAACATTACCTCACAGCCCTGTAACAGTAACTTCCGAGGAGTCACAGCTATTACCAACCTTGCTGTCACTGACGGCACGTTACCCTTAATCAGAATTGTGCCCTGATCAGGAGATTGTAGAGTCACTGTCTTCCGTTGACAGTCCATCACCGCACCGTACCTCGCTAACCAATCCATTCCCAGAATAACATCATACTCTTGGAATGGCATCTCCACAAGGTCAGATAAGAAACATACGCCCTGAATAATCAAAGGACAACACATAAACACTCAATCCACTATCACATCTCTACTTAGGGGGCTAGAAACCACTATCCCATAGCCTAACCCCTCACTCAACATACCAATCAACTGAGCAAAGCGTATCTCAATATAAGAATGCAATAAACCCATATCAAATAACACTAAAGCATCATGATCTGAGATAAGAACATTACCAAGCACCACATTTGTGGCTTGTTGCTCCTCATGGTGCACCAAGTTATAGACTATGGCTGGAGCCCCAACAGCCTGATTAACGGACCCCTGACTGGCGCCATGACCTCTTTCACTATCACGGCCTCTCCCACAGCCTCTGCCTCACTCAAATCCCTGAGAACCAATAGAGCTAAGTCTCTGCTACTGCTACTGCTGTTGAGCCTCACCCTCAACAGTCGGACGTACTGGTCCACTATATCGCTCTGGGCACTCCCGGGCATAATGACCTGAACCTCCATATCTAAAACACACAGTACTACTTGCTCGGTAAGGTCCATAATGAGTTCGACCACATGTACGGCAAGGATACGGTCCAACACCTGTACTGCTACCATAAGAAATGGGTCTCCCACTCTGCTCTCACCGCGGTGGCATCAGTCGTATATCCGCTGACCTAGGGGAAAAGAACTCCTAAACTTGCCCCTCTTTGAAGAATTTGAAGAAGAACTCAGCCCCTGATACGGCCTCCTCAGCGACTCTTGTTGAGCATCATCCTTAAGTATCGTCTGCTCGAGATCTAGTGCACTGGCCATCAGAGCTGCAAAGTCATCATACTAAAAAGTCTGAACGAATGCTCTGAGCCAAGGATTCAAGCCTTGCTCGAATTGCTTACACCACTCTCATCCAGATGGTAGAATATGAGTAGCATAGTACACCAATCGAGTGAACTCCTTCTTATAGTCGATGACAAACAGATCTCCCTACTTCAGCCCCAAAAAAGTCTGTAACTTCTGGTCAGTATAGGCTGAAGGCACGTACTTTGGCTGAAATTCCCTCTAAAGATCATCCCACGTCAACACAGGTGGGTTAACTATACTCTGAGGAATGGTCTTCCACCACTCATACGTGTCCTCCTGTAGCAAAGAGATGGCATACTCAAACTTAGCCGTCTCCGGGCACTTTAACTGGTGCAACACCCTCTGTGTCCGCTCCAACCATACGACCTCAACTTTATAAAATATGTAGTGCCGGTGAAATCTGTGGCTCCATACGACCTTAACTTTGTGAAGTTCAACTTGTACTCTTCCCTCTGCTCCACTGGAGGTGGGGCAGGAACTGCAGGCAATGCCTGACTCTGCACTTGAAGGAAACACATACACTGGGCAAACTGAGTTACCATTGGGTCAGCAGTCAATGCTTCCGCCTGCCTATCCATGCGCTCACCCAGTCCTGAGGAACTCTCTTGGGGGTTAAAGTTATCCCCGCCTTCCTCACTGATATTTAATCGTCTATGAGACATCAAACCTAATCTGTAGCACACAAACAAGAGTCCTATGGTCAGTAGTGGTCAGGACAAGCGATACTTCTTTACTGTAGCTTATAACACAGAGGCAGTAATCCTAAGAATCCATAACAAAGACACGTCGAGCTAAACCATAGCTCTGATACCACTTAATATACAAGGTTTTGATTACATTATCTGTACAATCACCACCAGAATACATATACACTACTGCCTCTTTGATATATATACAAGCTACAATACAAAGGCTAACAAAAAGAAACATGCTCAGCTGCCCCTGACCACCTCGAGGTTGGGATTTGCTGATGAATCTGCCCCTCTGTTGACATTGGTATTCACTGCTCTAGGCCTTCAACAGTAGGCTCAGAACCTGCATTCATCAATTGATAAACGCTGAGTCTAAAACTCAGTGGTGCTAGCTATCTTACACACATATAACAGAAATAAGCAATGTCAATCACAAGCAATACAATGCAATGCTATGCTTGCCCCCTTTTCCTCTTTTTCTAATCTGTTCTCTCTTTCCCTTTTTCCTTTTCATTTATTGTGCACAATATATTCCCATTCTGGATCCCTATGTACCGGTACTCAACTCTCGAAGGAGGGCAACTGTAATCCTAGCCCGTAGGCCCCTTGTTTTACCTATGTCTCAAGACTCAACTCCCATAGGAGGAAATATAATATATGATTCCATTACGGAATCCTATCATATATGATCCATCATGTCTTTCTCATTTTCCCTCACTCTGTTCAGGCATTCACGAGCCCTTATGTCATGAATATACTAACATGCTAGAGTATCATATAAAATCTCAAGCAGAAATCATTTCACTTAACAAATAAAGAGCTCATATTACAACGTAATAGACAAATACAGGAATTCAATCCCCAAACATCAATCCTTAAGCCTTAATCGGCTTTAATCAAGAAAAGAAGCAAAGAACAACTCAAAACCAACTAGCACTAACTTATTAGAAGTAGAGCTTCTAGTGGCTAATCATGTCTCTAAGCTTCTAGCCTTGCAAAAGTAACTCTGATATGCTTAATAACCTGAAGGGAGATGACCTCTAGGGGTTTAGGGACATTGGAAAGGGTTTAGAAAAGAAAAGGAAGAAGAAATCTAATGAAAAAGCTAAGTTTAGTCCGTTTAAAATGGTATTTTAAGTCACATACGGTCGTACCAAACACCCGTACGCCCATACCAAACTAAAAACCCTGATGCCCTGATTTTCCGTGAGTTGTGGTATGCTCGTACGCCCATATGGTACGCCCGTACCACCCAGAATTTCCTGACAAACCCAAAATCCCGCGAGCAACGGTACGGCCGTATAACCTCTTGGTGCGTCTGTACCACTTCTAGGGAATTTGGTATGCCCGTACGACTCTCCGTACGACCGTACTCAGGACATGCCTAATTCGAATCCCCTAACTCTCCCGGAACCTGCTAAAACCACTTCAAAACCAACCTAAACACATCAAAATCACTGTCCCTCATCCAACCGAGAAGTCACGCTTCCTAATAAGGTGACAGTATCATGAAATACAATCACAAGCAACATCATACATCCACCTATACAAGTATACATACATACATACATACATACATACATACATGTACACATATCATCATCGTATAACAAAACTCATACGCATACAGACCCCTAAACACGAATGTGACATTGACAATTATCATAAACATGAAGTTCTTTTCAAAATTAATAGTATAATTGAAATCAGTTGTAAATTTTTATTATTTTGATGAGATTTTAAAATTAATTATGAAATTAATTTTTTCTCCCATTAAATTATTGTTTGGTTTCAATCTATAGCACTTGTTTTAATTTCCTTCGCGGGTCATGGTTAAATTATTTGGTTTTATCATTTTTCAAATTAATAGAATCTATAAAAGTGTTGTTAATTATTTTTTCAATTGAAAACTCATTTGAAAACTTTTCTCTCATGATCAATACTTATTTAAGACTGATCTAATTTAATTAATTTCATGTCAATATTTTTCTTAAAAATAATAGATGCAAATTTACTTTTTTAGCTTATTTGATTTTCTTATTATTGATTTATTGATGTATTAAGCTTGTATTTGTTATTTTCAAAACTAATATTTACTTATCTAAATATATATTATATGAATTTAATTTCAAATAAAATATTAGAATTTTTTCAAATTAAATTAAATTAATATTATTAATTGACTCTAGTAAATATTTATCTTTTTATGAAAAATGAGATATGACTGATGATATATTTAATATATCTACTATACATTTTTTGATTGTATCTTTATTAATCAAGAACAATTAATTAAATATTTTAATGATGGTAAGATAGTGATTAATAAAAATAAAATATATTATATTTTTTTATTAAATTTATGAATAAAAATGATTATACTTAAAAATTTACATATAATTTATATATTATATATATACTCAAGTATATTTTATTTTATTTTATTTTATGGATGATTATATTTATTTAATTATTTTTAAATTTTATATAAAAATAAAATTTAATTTTTAATTGATGATAATATAAATATAAAATATAAATTTTTATTTAATTTTATGTAAAATAAAATAAAAATAAAAAATTAACAAATTATGTACTTTGTAGAAATTAATTCTTATCTAGTTTTATATAAAATAAAATAAAATAATTAATTATTAACTATTTTAATTTATAAAATTTAATTTTCATCTAATTTTATATAAAATATAAATAATTTTAATTTATAAAAATTATTTTTAATTAATTATATGTCACACCTCAAGTAGAGACATGTCCCGTAATGAAACCCTGAAACTCCTCCCTCAAGCTTTAGAATTTCATTACAAGGGAAAAATAATCATAAAACAATACATCATTCTAAAATATACCAAGCATGCCAATTGAAATTTTTCGATCATAATATTCAAACACTTCTCAAGGAGATAAGAAACAACACTGAGATAATTATAACACGCAGTGGAAAACGATTATATATACATGACTACAGTTATCTCCAGTGGCATCAACAAGTAGTAGTCAAAACAACACAACCTAGTATTACTGCCAAAAATTAAAGGAGCATAGATAGCATATACAATGCCCGTAGGAGTCCATCTAAGTAAATCTCGGGCAAGATCCGCAGAAGTCGTGCCCCACACTAACCTCACTTTTTCATCCTTATAGCGCCATGAAATGATGTTATGAAATGCCAATGCTTTATCTAATAAGGAACATGATTTATATGATATGATGCATTGGAATATTTAAGTGAATATCTTAATGTATCTCAGAACATACGACTTAATAATTATCATGCAGTGCGTATGTGATATTATCTCAGACTTATTTTGTCACACCTCCAAGTGGAGACATGTCCCATAATGAAACCCTGAAACTCCTCTATTGAGCTCCAAAATTTCATCACAAGGGAAGACAATCACTAACAAGTATGCCAAGCATGCCAAAGAATTTCTTATAAAATGTAATTCTGATATTCATATTAAAAAGATAAGAAACAACATCGAAGCATATGTTATACACAACGAGTCATAATTACAAGAAGGTTATAGATATGCCCAGTGGCATTAGCAAGTAGTAGTAGTCGAAGCGACGCAACCTAGTGTTACTGCCAAAATTGAAAGGAGCATAAGTAGCATACACAATGCCTGTAGGAGTCCGCTTAACTAAGTCCTAGTATGGCAACCCTCTCAAGAATCGTCGAAGTCATGTACCGAACTGCCAACAACTAATGCTAACCCCGTCTAACTTCTGATGTACTTGGACCTGCGTTCATCAAATGACAAACGCTGAGTAAAACTCAGTGGCGCTAATAAATGAATGCAACAAATAATAATATTGAAGTATAGAGAATTTCACAATGATAACATACAAATCATTATTACAATGAAGCGTAAAATCACATGTCAGTTATATTTATTTATTGTAGCGCACAGCTCAAATTCTGATGTAAGCATATTCTCCCGTATATACTTTCAAAGTTCTCATCTCATCATCTCATAGTACCTGGATTCATCTTTGATTTTCATTCACAGCATCATAAATAATTCATGTATTTCCATAACCACAATATCCATTTCCATTTAATATAGATGTATGCAATTATGAAATGAATTTATGAGAATGCAATGTTTTGCACTCTCCCTCCATCAATCCATTTTACTGTTGTATCTCAATTGGCCAATCATATTTTCAATCATAATATTTTTCTGGAATGCGACTATACTCAACATTCAATCATAATAAATAACATATGCGACTGAACTCAGTGTATGGGAAGCGACTATACTCAGCTTCCTTATAAATATCTCAATATATAATCAATCTCATCATATCGCAATAATCTCACTTTTCTGTCCTTATGATGCCATGAAATGATGTTATGAAATGCCAATGTATTATTTTATGATGAATATGATTTGTGTGATATGATGCATTGGAATATTTATATGAAAATCTTAATGTATTTTAGAGCATACGACTTAATAATTATTATGCAGTGCGTGTGTGATTTTATCTCTGACTTAATTATTTAAGTCGAGTATTTAGCACTGACCTTCAGGGGCTTTCCCCTTGTCTACGTGTCTTGGGGACACGTGAATAGGTTTCTCAGTAGGCCCTGTAATTATTCATATACTCTTAGTTATATATGTTGACACTAAAACAAATTTGCAAGAAGAATTATAAAATTCTTATTACAACAAACTCAAAAAACTCTCACTTCAAAACTCTCACAACAACACTCAACACTCAAGAGAAACTTTACTTCTTATTTTGTGATATAATAACTC
>CANYBF011361167.1:0-15729 GCA_948192965.1 Dalechampia spathulata | reverse complement strand
ATTAGGGGCCTAATTAATTGAGTGGAAATTTTGGCAGAGTTTTTGGTGCCCTTAGAGAGCAAATTTCGGATCCATTTTACAGACCCCAAGCTCTATATTTATAGAACAATTTTTGGGCGTGGCAATTTTGTAATTTTTGGCATGGATTTGAATTGATGTGTGGCGCACAACATGTGATGTGCGCCACACATTGCTAATGTGCTGTGCACATCATGTGATGCATGCATCACATCACTTTTACCCCGATGCGTGGGGCCCACCGTGGTTGCTTCCGGGATGGGCCCCGAAGCATACAAGCGTTATTTGACATAAGGAACAACTTTGTAGAAGAAAGTTTTTCCAAATTTTGTCCCGAGAAGGCTCCCGACAAACGTCTTTTTATGAGATTACTATGCAATGTGCGATGCACATCGCGATGCGCACCGCTCAATACGGGCTGAACGGGATATGAGCCATATATCAACCAAAGTGTAATCGACATTCTGAGAAACTTTACAGCTATAAATTTTCTCAAATTCAGACCCGAACACCGAGTTTTGGTTAATGGGCCGAATTTAGGGTTTGCGACCCAGTTTCGGCCGAAGATGGCATTTGGCGTGCCAGAAGGTCACTTTTTCACATAGATATCAGCGAAAATGTGTTCTGTATGTTAAGAACACATAGAGTGGTGAATTTGGGCAGTGGGTCCGCCTAGGTACTATTCATGATAAATAGTACCCTTGTGGGCCCCATAGTGTAAAAAGGCCTAGAAAGTGGCAAATAGCCTGCCAAGCGTTTTGCCTCAAGTGAGGCAGTGAATAAGGTGTGTTGTTGTGCGTATGGAACACCTTAAAACGGATAATAGTGGGAAGCGGGCCTCACTAGCGTTTAGCGGGCCCTACAACGTGGTGAACCTACAAATGTGGCATTCGGAATGCCACGAGATGTGCCTTGCGTAAGGCAGCAGCGGACTGTGCTCTATAAGTACAGAATACACGCAATTGGCTAATTAGGGAAGCGGGCCCCGCTTGTATACTATTCATAGTGAATAGTAACCTAGGTCTAAACTGCAATATTTTGCATTCTCTATATCCTACAGCGCGTAGGCAGGTATGAAATGTATTCTGTAAGTACAGAATACACAGAATAGGAAATAGGAGCAGTGGGCTCCTATTATTGCTAAGTGGGCCCCACCGCGTAGTGGGCCCAGAAGATGGCATTTGCGATGCCTAGCGCTGTGCCTTGCGTAAGGCAGCTAGAAAATGTATTCTGTAAGTACATAACACACAGAATAGGTTATCGAGGACTGCGGGTCCCGTTTCTGTTTAGTGGGACCCACCTATGTACTATTCATGATGAATAGTACCCGGGGTCAAAAATGTAGTGTTTTGCATTTCAGGCGGTTTGCCTTGCACAGGTAATAGGGAAAGGGTGTTCTGTATGCACAAAATACTCAGAATACACGGCAGGTCCCGCCAGGCGCCATGGTGGGCCCCACCAGTTCTGAAATGTTCTGCACACCAGAACACACAGGAAAAGACACAAAGGCCTAAACACACAATCAGGATCGATATCGGGGACTAAATCCTAGCCGAATTAACGAAGATCCAAAAATTATACGATGGTGAAAAGTGAGGGTCAACATATGGCATGTGAGATAACATGGCATAAGTATGGCATGTGAGATGACATGACATAAGCATAGCATGTGACATGATAGGGCATAAGCATGGCATGTGAGACAACATAGCATAAGAATGACATGTGAGATGACATGACATAAGCATGACATGTGAGATGACATGGCATAAGCATGACATGTGAGATGACATGGCATAAGCATGGCATGTGACATGATATCGCATAAGCATGGCATGTAAGATAACATGGCATAAGAATGACATATGAGATGACATGGCATAGACATAACATATGGCATAGCATTCATCATATAGCAATGATATACTGAACATAGCAGTACAAATGAAAAATAATAATGGCCTGGAGAAAGGGATAAAAGAAAATAGGGGATACATGAAGGATTTAGGCTTAAATCGCATAAAAATATGGGAATAAAGCTATTTTATTACATAAGATCTTCATCAATATAAAATTTGAGACATTAAGCAATGTCTCAACCACTCGGGAAAAAGTCAACCTCAAGCAGCATGAGCCAAAAATGCATAATTGAAAATGTAAAATAAACAAGAAAAATCCTTAGTAGCTAATGAAATTTAGGACAAGATTGATTAATTTTATGCCATGTAAAAGCATGAATCAAGAGTTAAATATGATGAATAAGCAACAATCATGAAAAAATTAATAAACATGAGCCACATCATGAAAATCATGCAAAAATATTCAATTTTAGGCAAAATTGATTAATAGTAAAACCAAACATTTCTAAGATCATATGAAACATCACTTAGAAATAAATCAATGTCCACTTAAGCTAAACATGTCAAATGACACATTAAACACAATTAAAATAACATTAATTGAGTAATTAAGTAAAAGAGATAATTTAATGGCAAAATCATAAGTAATTGATCATTGCATAGTGAATTGGGAGTCACTAACATCACACAAATGCTAATTGGAGATAGCAAACTCAACCAACCAATACTAATCATATCATACATCATAAATTAAATAAGCATTTAACTTGAAAAATTAATTTTGAAGCTAAAATTTATGAAATATGAATGATTTATGATGAACTCATATCATTAGGGCTACTGTGAAGCCTTTAATGCTACTAAGAACTTCAAAATTTATCAGGAAACAAACAAATATTGAGTGAAAAATGTAATTTTCTTACAAAACTGGATGCTATATGCACTACACATCGCATGATATATGCCACATGTAAGCTATATGTTGCACACATCATATGATGTGCATAGCATATCATGAGTGAAATTTGAAGGGAGATACATTTTTAAGCAAAGATGCAAAACCAAATCTAAATCTCAGTAGATTTACAACAACCATATATCATTTAAACTATGAATAAGCATTGGTAGTCATCAAAATAAGCATGATTGAAGCCAACCATCAAGAATAACCCTAAAATCACAAACTTATAATGAAATCCAATGAAAAATAAGTAGAGAATAGGCATTTAACTCACTAAAATAGATTGTGCTTCTAAAATCTTGATTCCAAACATGATTAGGGCTATAATTAGGGCTAATTAGTCTAAAATCCTAAGTTAATTGCTTAATTAAATGCTTAATTAAGTGAGATTAGAATTCAGTAGAGTTTAGGCAAGCTTCATTAATTTTTGGCCTTTTTTCATAAATACAAGGCTTATATTTATAGGTGTGGGTGATAGAATTAAGAAAATCACATTAGCAATATGGGATTTTAGAACTTTTTAAGTTATATATGTAACATATAGCCCAAAAAAAAGGCTATATGCACAACATGATGCAATTCTGGAACTATAGGCATATTGGGAAGCATCATTTGGGATCCTAAGCCATGGTGTCATATGGATCATATTAGATTTGCTCGAGAAAATGCAGCGTACCATGTGTACATTTTCAGAACATATGCAACATATAGCATTATGTGCTATGCATATCATGAAATGCATGCTATGTGCTTCTCTCTCCACAAGCAAAATGTAACATGCTCTGCATGTCTATAATACTCAAGGGAGGCTCAAAGGCATGTATGCAAATCGGGGTCAACATCGAGGATGTACTAAACTGAATCGATAAAAACCTAAAATTGCAGTGCATGGGTGAAAATTCAAGGTCAATAATATACCCCATGATTAGGATCACTTTGAGGTTACACAAGCAAAAGACTTCAAAATGAGGCCTAATCACCATATGACTTTTCACCAAAATCAAGGTGAGTACCTGATCAATGCTCATGTTGAGGCTTAGTGCTCATGATGAGGCTTACGAGATGCTTATGTTGAGGCTTGTAATATGCTTATGATGAGGCTTGTAGAATGCTTATGTTGAGGCTTGCATAACACTCATGTTGAGACTTGCAACCTAATTCTGCCACTAAAAGCCTAGTGCTTGTTGCTGGACTAATGGTTTTACTACGAGGCTCAAAAACCACCTAAAATTTAAGTTCAGATGCTTGTTGTCAAGGTTTAAGAGTCAAATCCTTGAAATCATGATTGCTACTGGATCAAGTAGTCAACTGTAGAACCTGAGGGATCGACTATTGGATCAGGGTGAACAACTGCTAATTTTGAGGTGATCAACTATTATATTTAATGCTTATTCCATCAAACAAGTATCTAATATCTCTAAAAATTGCATTTAGGACCCACTACTTGAATGCGACACTATCTGGTCAACGACTTGACCAGTAGTAAAAGGCTTCACTAAAATTGATCATCTGCTGGATCAATTTCATATCTATGCTAGACATGGAAAATTGATTTATTGGTGAAATTAGAATTGAAATGGTTTAGGAAAAGTTTCTAAATTTTTGAGTATTAATCTACTACATTTTGACTGATTTTCTAGATTTTTCAAATACTACGGGTCATGAAAATTGGACTCCATAGGAAAATGATCTCTAAAAATTTCGAAATTTTTATGAGAAGCCTAATTCCATGAGTGCATCTTCATGGATACCCGATGCATGTTAATAGAGCAGTTCAGTGGCGGATGCACATTAGTAAAATTTGGTATGTGTTGCATATAAAGCAAACAAAATTTGGCTAACAGTGTAGTCTTTTGGCAATTGCATTGGGGATTAAGCAGTTTGGTCATTCATAAGCATGAATAGAACCTGAGAATAGGCAAGAAGAAAGTAATTTGGTTAGTGTAAAATTGAAATGAACTAGGATGGATAATACCTTAGTAGACATTTGATTGTTTGTCATTGTTATTTGGAATAGGTTCACCCCTATGAAACACCCTTCCTGGTACCAATAAGGGATAAGATTGAGTTCAAGCTATTAAACACCACTCACGTGAGTATATATGAAGTGTATTAGCATGCTACTAATTTTGTTGATATAACATGTGTTTGACCTGTGCAGATGCCTTAAGATGCCATGGCTGATGTTACGAGGCTATTGACAGGATTGCACCACTGCCACAACTCTGAGATATTGGATATCTAGGTAGGTACCTGTTATGATTATGATTATAATGCTTATGTATATATGTATGACTTATATGCCTATATGCTCGTGCAAATGCAAACGAGCTGATGCTCAAAGCGAGAGGAGCGAGATCGCTATGCTTGGATGATTGAGTAGATAAGTAGAGAGATCACCCGACTAACGGGTCCCAAGAGTGGTAAAACATTAAAGTTCCCAATAGTCCTAGTTCTTATGAGGAGCAATCAGAAGATGATGATGCCTAGGGTAGATGCGATGTTAGATTTCATAAGCATGGTATCAAAACTATAAAGCTTATGTTTTAGAGCATAGGATAGAGTAGTGTAGCCTAGCATGAAGGTGTAGTACACTTAAGCTGTGGTGGACAAACTCTAAAAACAATCAAATGCTTGAACTCTATACTTTTGGATTTAATAATGAAACCTAAGATGTTTATTGTCGTTATTCTTCTACAAGAATAATATGCATTATACTTCTCTGTCGAAACATAACTTATTTGTTCTTCTACTTTTTGTACCCTTTCCTGCCAGTAGGGCTACATTGAGTAGAGTCAACTGAGCGAGTTTAGACTTTAGTATCTAAAGATGTTCCAGTAAGTCTCTATCAATGATGCTTTCTTGCATGCCACTATGTAATTCTTCTAGTTTGAGGATGTAGAGTTATGTCTGATGTACGAGGAGTTTGTTGCTATCTTTAAAATCACATATAGAATGACGGTGATGCTAACAGTGTTCACGTATCAAAAAGGTGGTCTGTATCTAATCAGGGCATTTGATATTGGCCTTACAACAACAAGGTCACTCTTGGTTATAAAGGGCTCTGAAGATCTTCCTTTAATCTTTTGACTATGCAGACACAAGCTAATGACTACCCTTTCATGGTTGAGAGTAGCAAGATTTGGACTACTAGTGTAGTTTCTATTTATTGACCTATTTGACCAAGAGGATCTACTGATTGGTACGATGATATGCTAGATAGAGTAGGATCAGACCTTTTTCCTGATGATTATGGTAGAAACAATCTTAGGGCTTGATAGAGTGAGGTGGTGTTAGTTTAGATGCTTGAATGGTAGTTTGCTTCTACTATAGTTATGAATTCTAAGCTGCCTTTGCATGTTTTCAACTTAGAAAAGCCTAGTTTTTACCCTAATTTTTTCATTAGTTGCCTTTTATGAGGTTTTCAGCTTATCAGGCCACTAGTTTTGCTTTGGACCCTAACTTTACCTAAGCTACCCACTTGGGTTTTCAGCTTAACAAGTCACTCTAATTTTTGCTTGAGCAGCCTTTTACAAGGTTTTCAACTTAGCAAGCTTTGTTTTTGTTTCATTTTTTTGTAGATCTGGCTTCAAGAGAAGCTAGTGATCTTACTACCACCAATAAATGATCCATAGAGGTATGTAGCTCATAGCCATTTATAAAGAGGCTACACCTTTAATGAGGTGAGGATGCTAACATTGGATGGCTAGGTCGAGTAGCCATCTTTTTTGATCAGGTGGACCTATCTTTTATGGCACATACAATATATGATGGTGAGGACATGTATAGACTTCATTCTGTTATTGAGATTCAAATGATGTACCCATTACAATCCTACAAGAGTTTGTCATTAGTATGGCTTTAGATAGATTATCCTTCAACTAATAGAGTTTGAAGGAGGACAATAGTTATCGTGCTTCCTGGAGCTTTAAAGAGGACCTGGCCTCACCACAGGATTGTATTGGTAAAGATTCCTAGAGCTAGATCTGTTATGGATGATGACTATAAGCTGTGGATGCCATGCCACACTTAGGATTCTGTATTGTAAGCAAACTATTAATTAATAAAATTGTAAGTAACAAAGAAAGATGGTGCTTTTTGTTTGAAATTAGTATTACTTATAGCTAAGTTTATGAGATTAAAATATTTGCATGAAAAATATTAAAGGTGGCACATAAGTTTATTGATGTGCATTAGATTTAACCCCTATTATTGACCAGTTCCCCGTGAGATTTTTTGATCAATTATTTTAACACTCTCCTTTTTCTTTCAAAGAGCTCTTACTTTTGCATGAGCTATCCAAGCGAATTTTTGACTTATCGAGCAAGCATTTTTTCTTTATCTTAACTTTTGCGTGAGCTGCTTATATAAGTTTTTAACTCACTAGACTTTAATTTATTATTTTGCTCTTCTTTTTACCCTTTACACTAGATAAAATACTTCTTCAATCAGTCAAGGTTGATTGGTTTGGAGAACTCATTGCCCTTTAAGTCTGAGATACTAGCAGCATCTTTGGATAAAATATTCTTAACCAGGAATGGACCCTCTTTATTAGGTCTAAACTTTCAATGTGGGTTGTGGATAACCAGTCTAATTTACATTAAAACTAGATCACCTTCCTGTATGGCAACAAACTTGACCTTCTTATTGAATGCATTGGCCATGCAATTCTTGTAGAGCTATAAATGATAGAAAGCATTTAGTCGCTTCTCATAAATAGCAATTAACTATTTATATCTGGCTCTCTTTTACTTAGCTTATGACAACTAAGCTTGTAGAATAACCCAAAGTGACTTCAGCTCCACTTCAACTGGGAGTACAATTTCTATTATGTAAACTAAAGAATAGGGGGTAGCACCCTTGAGATTCATTGTAGTAGTTCTGTAACCCCATAATGCAAATAGTAGTTGCGCATACCAATCTTTATAAGTCTACACTATCTTGGCCAAGATATGCTTGATCATCTGGTTGGCTACCTTTGAGTACCCCTTTAACTTGAGGGTGATATAAAGAAGATCGATGGTGCTCGATCCCATATCTGTCTAATAAGTCAAACATTTGGCCCTGGAACTACACTTTATTATTGGACACCTAGTGATGCGGTACCCCATATCGGCATATGAGGTTGTTCTCTATAAACCTGGTAACTTACCTTGCCCCCAGTTTACTATAGGATTCTGCCTCCACTCACTTAGAGAAGTAGTCAACAACCACAAAGATGTTTTGATGCCTGTCACCCATGATATTGATTCCCTAAGTTGAGAAAGGCCATGACATCATCAAATTCTACAATTCAAATGGTGGTATATGACTCAGATCTCATGGATCTAACACTCATGACATTGTTGCATGAATTGTATAGAGTTTATCTCCATGGTAAGCTAGAAATTGCCTTGGTGCAGGATCTTTCTGTACAGAGCGAAACCATTCATGTAGGACCTACATACGCCAACATGTACTATCTGCATGAATAATTCTATCTCTTTCCTCGATATGCAGTGAAGTTACAGACCATCAACCATTCATCTATAGAGAATACCTTGATAGCAAGTAAAGTTAAGTGCTAGCTTATGTAAAGCTAGCCTATTAGTCTTATTAGCTTCTTTTGGATAAGCATCGATTCTCAAAAAGTTCATGATATCAGCATACCATGGAGTCTTATCTTGTTGATCTAGCACCATAACCCTTTCTCATTCACAGTAAGGAATCCTCAATTGCTCGATGAGCACTGGCTGAACTTAACACTAGGATCACTCACATATTGAAGCTAGTGTAGCCAAAGCTTGAATAAACTGGTTCTCATCATGTGTAGTATGAATAAAATGACATGAACTAAAATTAAAAATCATGAGCTACATGTATTTAGCATAAGACTTGAGCCTTTCTGCTCTAACATCCCACTCAACGTGGACTAATGAATCATAAGCATTGAATCACCAAATACCTCTATGAGCATATGGTTTCTTAGGCTGCTTGCCCAAAGTGAGGCTTACGAGGCTCACGGACTAATGACACACTTGGAACAAAAGCTTGGACTTCTTGAGGGGCTATCTAGAGGAATGATACAGACTCAAAGGAGTTATAAGGGAGTTACCACTAAATGGTTCTTGATTGGTTCAACCAACCTATAGCATGAGTGCTAAGTTAAACCCTTCAGAGATAGGTTTGGGTGGTGATCATCTATTTCTATGAGTTTCTAAGATCAATTTTACCATTATAATCAAAATTAATTATCCTAGACAAGCAAGCAAGCAAGAGCGTAAAGTAAGCACATAGCGTGGCATGTTATAGCAATAGGAAAAACATAATTTAGCAAGTAGAATGACATATAATGTTATATGGCATTTGGATGACATGACATATGTATGACATGTGAAATGATGATATAGTCAAATGACATGGCATAGTGATGTATGTGAGATAGCAATTGACATAACATGTGTCGTGGCAGGCAACGTGGCATATGACGTAGCGTGGCAAAATGATATGGGACATGGCATGGCATAATGACATATATCATAGTATAGTAGCATGATGTAGTGAAAGTAATATAACATGACATAATGGCGTATGACATGATATATGTTATAACATGGCATAGTTGTGTGTGATATGGTATATGAGATGGCATGTGACATGGCATGGTAGCATGGCATATATATTTTAGCATATATAATAAAATCCATCCATGAAATAATATCCTTAGGAAAAGGCTGGTGAAAGGGATCGAGGAAAATAGGGGATACACACAAGATTTTAGGATAAAATTACACAAAACCAATAATAATGCTATTCTATTACATAAGATCTTAGTGTGTACAAAAATCTGAGATGTAGTAACGTCTCAACCTCATCGAAAAAATTTCCATCTCAAGTAGCACGAGCCAAAAATGCACGAGTGAAAATTAAAATAAACAAATAAAATCATTAGTAGCAAATGAAATTTAGTACTTAATTGACTAATTCTATGTCATGTGAAGGCACAAATCACGAGCTAAAGTCTAATGAATATAATGGTAACAATCATGTGAAATGAGTTAATACGAGCTAATTCATGAAAATTAGATAAATACAAATAATTTTAGGTAAAATTATTATTGGTTAATCATGAAATAATGAATTGGGAGTCACTAACATCACACAAAGAATTGGAGACAGTAACTCAACTAATCGAGGTCAATCCTATCTAATATCATAATTTCACTAGTCAAATAAGCATTTAATGAAGAAAAATTAATTTTGAGGCTAAAATTAATTAAATGTGATTAATTTATGATGAAAGCAATTCACTTGAGCTATTGTGAAGCATTAAATGTTACTAAAAACATCAAATTTGGATTAAAATCAAGCAAAAATGCCATTTTCTAGTAAAAATACAAGCTATATGTGCAACCTATAGCCTACATTATGTGCACATAGTGCTATGTGTGTGCATGTAGTAGAAATATTTCATGGAAAATCAAGTTTTTAAGCAAAAAAAATCACCCAAATCTAAATCCCAGCAACTTTAACACTCATGGCAGATCATTTTTAACACAAACAAGTGATTAAATTGCAAGTAAATAAAGTAAATGAGCATTTAATTTGGAGACTTAATTTTAAGGCTAAAATCAATTAGATCTGAATAATACATGATAGATCAAAAATATTAGAACTATAGCAAAGCCTCTAATGTTGCTAGAATCAGCAGATCGGATCAAGAAATGAGTGAAATCAAAAGAAAAATGCAATTTTCTGGAAAATTTGGGAGCTATATGTATAGCATAACATGGTATATGTGTAGAATATAAGCTATATGCTATGCACATAACACTATATGTGGCACATATAGTGTGTAAAAATCAAAGAAAATCAAGTTTTTAGGCAAAAATGTGAGATCTGAGCCAAATCTAAGCATATTTAAGGTAGAAACAAGTTGTTTTGATCACAAATAAGCATTAGAAATCATTAAACAAGAAATATTGAAGCCAATCATCAAGAAAACAAACCAAAAATCATAGATGTATAGCAAAAATCATAAGAAAATGGAGACAAAATAGGTATTTAACTCACCATAGTAGGTTAGACTTGTAGATCTTGATTGCCAAATGTGTTTAGAGACCTAATTAATGTTAATTAGTCTCTAAAAACTTATATTGATTATTTAATTAAGTGTTTAATTAAGTGAGACTAAATTTTAGTAGAGTTGGGGGTGTTTTGCTAATTTCTAGACCATTTTTCATGAGCCTAAGGCTTATATTTATAGTGGGAGCTATTAGGGTTTGGGAAATCTCATTAGCAATGTGGGATTTTTGAAAATTTTAAGCTATTTGCATGGCATGTAGTGCTATGTGCACCATATATAGTTTACATGCATGGCATGTAGTGATATGTGCGCTACACATAGTCTACATGTGTGGCATATAATGTTATATGCCACACATATAGCCTTTTGACCCTATGCACATAGCCTAATGTAAACACATTGAGATGTGCTCTATATGCCCAATAAGCATCATTTGATGTCCTAAGACATTGTATGATATGGAGTATATTAGATTTAGCCCAAAAAAGGCCGCCGACCCAACGCCTTAGGACCATTTTTGAGGCAACACAAGCTTAAGTTGTCAAAATGAGATCTAATCATAACATGACTTTTCACTGAAAGCAAAGTGAATACCTAATCAATGTTTGCATTAAGGTTTAGTGCTCATGTTGAGACTTACAAAGTACTTATATTGAGGCTTACGGAATGCTCATGCTGAGGCTTGTAAAATGCTTGTACTGAGGCTTATACAGTGTTCATGCCAAGGCTTGCAGAGTGCTCATGTTGAGGTTTATAGTGTAATTCTATAATCGGGAGGCTTACAACCCAATTCTACAATTAGGAGCCTAATGCTCAAGCTAGATGATCAATGCTGATCTGGTCATCTGTTGGACTAATGGCTTTGTTATGAGGCTCAAAAATCATCTGATATTAGCATTTAGATGCCTACTATTAGGGTTTAGGAGTTAAATGCTTGAACTCATGATCGTTATTAGATCGAGTGGTTGACTTTGGAATCTAGGTGATCGTCTGTTGGGTCAAGGTGAACAACTACTAGTTTTGAAAGTGATTAACTATTAGATCTATGCTCGCACCATTAAAATAAGTGTTGAATATCTCTAAAGACTGCATTTATGGTCCTTTACGAGCAGTCAAAGGTTTGACTGATATTGATCATCTGTTGGATGGATTTTCTGTATGTGCTAGACTTGGAAAAGCAATTTGTCAATGAAATTGAGATTTAACTGGTCTAAGAAAAAGACCTAAATTTTTGAGTATCAGTCTGCTGCATTCTTACTAATTTTTTGGATTTTTTTGATTCTGCGAGTCATGAAAATTACACCCGGTGTAGAAAAAGACCTTCAACAATTCTGAAAATTTTAAAAGAGGCCTAATTCCATGTTTGCACTTCATGGGAGGCCAGTGCATGTTAGCAAACTTCCCTGGTAGTCAGCACATGTTAACAAAAATTGCTACATGTGAAGCACGTTGCACTACATGTTGTGCACATCCCTTAAAAAATTTAAATTCCAAGGTCTTCCATGTGAAAATCACTTTATTTTAGCCTCTAAAATTGATTTTCTCGTAACCTTGAAACCCAAAACTCATTATTTCTTCAAAAATGGCCAAAATTTGGATGCAACCGATACCTCAGAATCCAGAATCGATCTCAAGCTATGCTTTAATCAAGTATTCAACTCGTGATCATTACTTTGGAGCTACATATGATGATGCAATCATAGAAACCTTTACCATAGACTCCCACAGGTCTTGAGCTCCCCTCGAAAAGGTGAGTTTTTCATGTTTTGACTTGGTTTTATGATTTTTTCAATGGTTGAGTTTAGATCATTTTCATCATGTGTAAGCTAATGTAGGATTTGAATTGGGTGTTAAGCCAATGCTAGGCTTAGGTTTGTTTATGTTTATCAAGGCATTTTGAAGAAAATTAGGATTTTTCAAGAATGGGTCTCATTATATGCTGCATATATAGCGCTATGTGCACCACACATAACCGATGTTATGCATATAGTAACTGGAGTTAGGCTAAATCAAGCATTTTTTGATCATTTTTTGAGAGGTCATCTGTTTTGCCCATTCATAGGGATTAATAGGTAGATTTTATGGGTGAGGGAGGAACTCAGGACCTCTGAAATACTATTTATATTGTATAATTTAGTCAAAAAGCTTACCTAAATTATGTAATTTATAGAGGGAGAAGATAATCATTGGAGTTAGCAGCATCTGGAGAGTATATGAGCGGTACTCTCAATTACCTCAGGAGATCCACATTAGAGTTTATCAGAGCTATTTTGGTTAGTATATCTCTTGTTTGATAAGGGTGGAGAAGAGATGCAATAGATTCATCATTACTGCTATGATTAAGTGGTGGGGATCTACGCTGGTATCACTCGGCTGGAGTGTGCTAGATTGCCTATCCAACTTTATGCTTGACTGATATCATCGTGTTGGTGGTACGGTACATTCTTCAGTTTATTAGGTGTGTCACCTAGCGTGAGGGTTGGACACATCATATCCCATGACTATCATTAGAAATGAGTGCTGGCAGAGATGCTTAGCAGCATGACCTCTTTAGAGCAGTATACTTATAGCTTTTTGCTATATATGCTAGTGTATACTTTGTTTAAGGACACTTAAAACAACGTCTGTATGTTTATGTTATTGGCTCTCTATGATGTAGATACCATTGAGAGATTGGATTGGGGTAGTGACGGTCTAGCCCATCTGATGTAAGGATTGGATATCTATAGTGTCGATTTTGATACTGGTGCATTACTGGTTGAGCCTTTTATTAACTATGTATCTGTTGATCTTGTAGATCATGGCATATGAGTTAGGGTTATTGCCAAAGCTTGAGATTCTATAAGGAGTACCACTCAGCTTTCCTCATATGCAAGCATGGAGTGTACCATGTTGGAGGCTCGGTTACATAATGGATGAGTTGAGAGAGCATCTTAACAATCTGACTTGGGATCAGGTAAGAAGAAAATAATTTAGTTAGCATGAAGTTGAATTAAATTGGTTTAAGAAATACTTGAGCAAGTGTTCATTCATCTGTTATTATTGGAATAGGTGTGCCTCTACCCTTAGAGTAACATGTTTCCTAGACAAGAGTATCTGACCAATTTGGTACATAAGGACAAGTATCACATGTTGTTGGAGAGCCATGAGTGTAGACTCTTATATCTAAGTGAGCATATCATTGACTGACAACTAGGGCCAAAGGGGTCATGTGAAGCATGTTCCACTAGGTGTCTTGTACTAACACTAACCTAGAGGTGATTACTGTGCTGATTGGCATTCCAGCGCGAGAGCGCCTATTTAAGTCACCAGTAGATTACCCCACTTTCATCAAGATATGGCTATTGGAGCCTATAGAGCTTTCCATATGTAGAGGTTAGCATGATAAAAAGAGTGGATCTAGAGTCAAAGCTGACATTTATAGGAGTAAAGGTGGACATCATGGTTCACCAGCTGTCAGTAGTTCTTGAGGTAGTAATACCTTGAAGAGATCTTGCAAATGCTGGATCTAAGGTGACTCCACCAAGATCAGAGTCTACCACTCCGGACATGCCTCCCGGGTATGAGCATCCCGAAGATTTTATCGAGGGTTAGTTGACATAGCAATAGAACTCATTGATCTACACTTGTGACGAGGCTAGTCGCCCTTGTAAGATACCTTTCTTGATGCCAGCAAAGGATAAGATTAAGTTTAATCCACCAAAAACCACTCATGTGAGTACATATGGTTTCTATACCTCTGACTTCAGTGCCTTTACATGTATTTGGCTTATATAGGTATCTTGAGACACCATGGCTAATGCTACAAGCCTTCTGATGGGACTACACCATTACCATAGTTCTGAGATGTTGAGTGTCCAGGTTAGTGCATGTTATGATTATGAGCACGATGGTAATGCATAGATGTATGACTCATATACCTATATACTTATGTAGACAAGTAGGCACTTGGAGCGAGAGGAGTAGGATCGCTATGCTCAGATGACTAAGCAGATAGGTAGAGAGATTGCCCGATTAACGGTGCCCTTGGAGCAATATAACATTGAGGTTCCCAACAATCCTTGTTAGGATGAGGAACAGTCAAGTGATAATGATCCTTAGAGCAGATGTGATGGGTTATGGCATACAAACTCTGAAAATAGCCGAGTGCTTAGACTTTGTATCTTTTCTGGATTTACTAGTAAAAACCCTAAAACTACTTACTATTGTAGTTCTTTGGTAATAATATCATGCTTTATGTCTCTTTACTAAAACTTAACATGCCTATCCTTCTTATCTACAAGTTAAATAGATGATGACTTAGGAATCACTGTCTATTTTCCATACCCTTTCTTCCCAGTGGGGCAATATTGAGTGGAATCAACTGAGCAAGATTGGACTCCAGTATTTGAAAACCTTTCAGTAAATCTTAATCAATAATGCTTTCTTGCACATTATCGTTTTGGGATCTAGTGGCCCATGTCTTTCAATTCTAGCATGTTGAGTTATGTCTGATGTATGAGCAATTCACTACTATCCTTAAAAGTGTCCCATGCTGGATAGGAGATGCACCCTCAGTCATTTGACACCTGAAAAGTGTCTTGGAGAGATCATATCTCTCACTTCGAGCCTTTTCCTCAAAAAGCCCTTGCAGATATTGTGCCATTGTGTGAGATTCCATAGTCTCACATTGCTTCTGGAGATCATTCTCCATAGCACTTAGCATGATACTAGAGGCGATCTCATCCTCCTCTTTGTACTTGTCATATGCTGCCTTAATTGCTTCTGAAGCATTGGCTGCAGGCCTACGTGGGCAGGGTGTTTCCAGTACATGACCAATCCTTTCA
>CANYBF011360903.1:0-46645 GCA_948192965.1 Dalechampia spathulata | reverse complement strand
CAAATACTACTCATATCAATATTATTGATTATCATACAAATAAAATAAGATAATTATATTATAATGATGAAAAAATGATCACATGTAATTATTAATAATAATTTATGAAATTAAGATTATAAATAATAATAATTCATATTTTAATATTTTAATGACTATAAAATAGATGGTTAATAATTTTAATTATAATAATAATATAATATTTAAAATTATATTATATTAATAGTATTTGTATTATTAATAATATTATTATTAGGAATAGTTATGTATTTATTATTATTAATATTAATTATTATTATTATTATTATTATTATTATTATTTAATCATGGAAGAAGTTACTTAACGAGGTTTTATCAGTAGTTATCTTTATATATATCTATATTTTTTTTATATTTTATCACATGGTTATCAATTGTTATCATGTGACTTATTTTTATGACACATCATCTAATTACCGGTTAAAGTTACATCTAACCTAAAACACATAATAAATTGAGAATTTATTTTTTATTCACGTCTTGAACGAATAACTTTTGAAATGTTCTTAACCAAAATGAGAAATTGCCCGGGCCATCCCTTCATAGAAAAGATCATTCCTACTTTTAGATATGGAGGACCATACTAGTATTTTCATGAAAAAGGTGACTGTTACTCCCATGCGGACTCCATTATTGGTGCTTTTCGAAAAGCTGTTGGTGCGAAAGTATTGTCCGTATAGACGAATATATAGCACTCAGGAACTCTGCTTATTATCAATAGAAAACGACAATTGAGTTGACCCCACTCGCTGATGTTTCCACGATTCCATGAGCTTGGACAATGCAACACGAGAAAAGCCTCCATCACTTAGCCTGTTTCAGTTCAATGGTTCGCTCCCTGATAGAGTTGCTTGACTCGGGATCCATTAACTCTGTTTCTCGCTTCTCTACTTCTGATGAAGTTACAAATCCGTTTTCAGAGTCGTTCATTGGCAATGCAATTTTGATTTCTTCTACTAATATGACTTTATTTAATCTTTGCTCGGCGTAGAGTGGCCATGCAATGAGTGGGACACCTAAGCATACGCTTCAATCACCGAGTTCCAACCGCAATGAATCACGAACCCACTACAGCATCTTCCATGGCTGCTTCTTTTCCAAAAACCTCTCGTGCAGTATGATAGGACCAGGCAAGGGGAATCCTTCTTGGTGGAAACAGGCCTTTTCCCACAGATTACAACGTGGAAAACATTTACCAGGTATGATTTGTGGAAAAAATTATAAATAAATTATCCTGAATTTATTTAATATAATTATAAATATATAAATTACATAACCTGAGCCAGGTTCAAACCAGGAAGGCTTATGGTGTGCCCGTGGCAGTACCTCGATCAACCCAGGTGCAGTAAAAGCGAGCCTAACGTCCAAACCACCAACAGTGATGAAAGCCACTATCAAAAATTAAATTATTATCATTTAAACTGATTTGTTAATAAATTTTATATTTTATTTAATAAAAAAATATTTATATATTATATTATATCTTCGTATATTAATATACATGATATAATTTAATTTTAATATTATAAATTTTTCAAAAATGATTTTTCTTAGCAAATTCAAAAAACACTATTGTTGCATTAAAGGACCCACATAACCATTCGTCATCTTTGTCCTTCGTTATGTTTCATTGGTAAGGTATCATCTTACAAACAATAATCATGATGTTATTATTATTTTAATCTTTATATAATATTGAATTGATTAAAATGATTTATTGACTCGATATAAATATAATAAAAATAATTTAATTATTTATAATAAAATTTATATTAATTTATTATCGATATAATAAAAATCAAATTATATAATTTGATTATATAATTAATTATATAATTATATTAATTAATTTATTAGTGATTTATAAATCATAATCTAAGATAGTATAATTTCGAAGTTAATTTATTAACTTTTTTATTATTTTAATTTTAATTTTATACATTCATTATATGATTTTATATCATATAAATCACTCTATATTAAAAATATTAAATTATCATATGTATAATATATATACATTATTTATATCAACTTTAATTATATTTAAATTTAAATTTTAATTATATTAAAATTTTAAAGCAATCCTAAATTTATATTTTCCTATTTTGCGGTGGTTAGCGCATGCCGTAGTGGATCAGTGCACCAACAGATATTACCGTCCATAATAATAATTATAAACAAGGCCTTTTGAGTTGATGATTTCTATGCGTGACCAAAACTATCCCATAACTAAAAAAAATTAACAGAATCATTTCGATTTTAAATATAAGAAAAATTAATTATATCAATTTGATTTAATTTTTAAATTAAAAAAATTAAACCAACTAAAATATTTGGCATGGGGTCTTGGGGTTTGGGTTCGAACCCCAAAAATGTGCATTTTTTTTTATGTAAAAGTGGTGCTCCATACAGCTAGAGTGTGACTTTTTTTTTTTTTTATATAAAGTGGTTGGCACCTTCCATTTCCAAAAGGTGATGCCTCCACCCATGGCCCCCACACCCCGAGACTCTGAGACTCTGAAGGAGGTAAATCACAAAGTGGTTCGCACCTTGGATTTATAAGAGGAAAGTTACATGCCCCAACCACTGCACTATAATGATGATATATAATTTTTTGGTTTAACGTGTTTAATAATTCGATTCAGTTTTAGTTTTAACACATTGAATAATTTTATTCAGTTTTAATTTTATGTTGGTTCAATTTTATTTCAGTTCATAAAATTTAACAATTTCTATTTACTAATATATTATATAATTTCTCGTTTGACATGTTAAATAATTTGATTCAATTTTAATTTTATCTTGATTCGATTTGATTTCGATTCATAATATTTGAAAATTTCTATTTACTATTTTATTTACTCTATTTAATTTTGAATTGAACCAAATATAATATCATAATAATTTAATAATATGAATATTTTTAAAAAAATTTTAAAAATTTGAGTTTAAATTTTTATTATCATTATGAATTATTATTAAAAAATAAAATTTTTGAAATAAAATTAAATAATTAATTAATACAAGATAAACTAAAAGGAATAATACTGCCAAATATTGATTGGCGTTGTCGGAAAAATAAAACATGGATTTCTATCTCCCATTTCTATTGGATAAGCTTTCGTTCTCTGTGGTCGTTATCATTTTGGAAATGTGAAATAACTTCTAGCGCTGTATAATGATGGTTCATATAAGTAGAATGTTTCGTTATTAAAGCAGAGCTGAAGGAAACTTAAGAAGCGGCCATGGAAGATGCAGTAGTGCTATACCCAACTCCGGCCATAGGCCACTTGATATCTATGGTAGAACTTGGCCAGCTCTTACTTTCTCATCGCCCTTCTCTTTCCATTCATATTCTCATTCTTTCTGCACCTTATAACGCCGGCTCTACTGCTCCTTACATTGCCAACGTTTCCGCCACAGTTCCTTCCATCAAATTCCATTATCTGCCCATCATCACTCTCCCTTCCATAGCTTCTGCTCACCTTGAAACTCTCACTTTCGAGGTCATACGTCTCAGCAACCTTCAGTTACACAAAACCCTTGTCTTCATCTCCAAGACTTGCCATATTAACGCCCTTATTATGGATGGTTTTTGTTATGCTGCTCTTTCTGTTGCGTCAGAACTCAACATCCCTGGTTATTTCTTCTTTACTTCTGGTGCTAGTTGTCTTGCTCTTATGTTGAATTTTCCTACCATTCATCGAAACACTACCAAAAGTTTTAAAGATCTTGATATGTTCATTCATGTCCCTGGAGTGCCGCCAGTATTCGCCTCTGACATGCCGAAAGTAATGCTTGATCGCTGTGACGTGGTCTATCAATCATTAGTAGACTGCACCGAATGCTTTCCAAAAACAGCAGGAATCATAGCAAACACCTTTGAATTACTTGAGCCCAAAGCTGTGAAGGCAATATCTGACGGGCTATGTGTACCCACCACCACTACGCCACCTGTGTATTGTGTTGGACCATTAATAGCAGCCGATAACAAAAGAGGTGCCGGTGGCGGTGAGAGCGCGTCAGAGTGTTTAGCATGGCTTGATTCTCAGCCTGGTAAAAGTGTTGTATTTTTATGTTTTGGAAGCCTTGGGCTATTCTCCAAAGAACAATTAAGGGAAATAGCAATTGGCTTGCAAAGAAGTGGCCAAAGGTTCTTATGGGTAGTACGGAATCCTCCTCCTGATAACCAAAGTTTAGCCCTTTCCGCCCAATCAGAACCCGATTTGGATTCATTACTTCCTGATGGGTTTTTAGATCTTACCAAAGAAAGGGGACTCGTGGTGAAGTCATGGGCTTCCCAAGTAGCAATACTGAATCATGACTCACTCGGTGGGTTCGTGACCCACTGCGGTTGGAACTCGGCGCTTGAAGCTGTATGCGCAGGTGTCCCACTCATTGCATGGCCACTCTACGCAGAGCAAAGATTCAATAAAGTCATATTAGTAGAAGAAATCAAAATTGCATTGCCAATGAACGAGTCTGAAAACGGATTTGTAACTGCATCAGAAGTAGAGAAGCGAGTTACAGAGTTAATGGACCCCGAGTCAAGCAACTGTGTCCGGGATCGAACCATTGAACTGAAACAGGCTGCTAGGCAAGCGTTCAGTGATGGAGGCTCTTCTCGTGCTGCATTGTCGGAACTCATGGAATCGTGGAAGCATTAATGAGCAGCATCCTCGTAATTCTGTCCGAATAATGAAAACGAAGACCATTCAATAATTGTCACATGAATCTGAAAAAATATTAAAATATTATTTGATAATGTGGTTATGAGATTATAAATTTATTAATAATATATTAATATGTATTAATTTTTATTAAATATTAAATATTTATTGATTTTATATTAATTGATATGTAATTATTATCATCAATTAATAAATATCAATAATGTTTGATATTTAATAAAAATTTATATGCGATACTATATTATTAACGAATTTATAATTCTACATAATGAATTCGAATCATATATAAATATCTTTTCATATCATAATAAAATGTAATTTTACCTTTATTGTTATTAGTAAATAATAATTAAATATTTATCATTTATAAAATAATAAATATAACAATTTTGAAAAATGATTTAAATAAGTTTTTTCAAATTTTAAATTAATAAATATAAAGAATAGATAAATGATAAATATTAATAAAGATTACAATTAATTTTATATTAACAAATTTTTAATTAAAGAAAGTCTCAATTGAATTATTTTTATGATTTTTTGTATGTATTTATTATTTTTAAAATAATAGATACTTATTTGTTATCATTAATGATGATAAAATTAAAATATAACTTATTTCTTTTTAGATGGGTATAATTTTATATATTAATTTATTATAAATAATAATTATCATATTTAATACAAACTTACTTATGATAATTATATAATTAAATTTTTATGATACATAATATCTAATTTGGATTTAATTTCCAAAAAAGATATTGGAATTTGACCCTATAGCATTTAGTTCTATAAAATATTGTCCACGTGGACCCTTTCCTATTTTTTAAAAAATTATTTATTTGGTTATAGGGATCTATGCATCTGATCCTTAGTTTGTGAAGGACTTCACATGGTATTTTCCTTCTAATAGAATGACGGATATGCTCTACTTCTGATGCTGAAGCCTATAATGGTAAAAACGAAACGCAGATAAGCCCTGCCGTTTCATGTTTCCTCTGGATCTCAAAAAAAAAAAAAAAAAATAATAATAACAATAACCCCGACTGGAAATCTGCTTTCTTAAGCAGAACTGAGGTTTTACTCGCGCCATCAGTCGGACCGGCGTTCCTGGAACTGATCTCCGATCTCATTTTTTTGTTTTCCTTTTCCATTTATTTTTTCTGGTATTAGAAATTCTCTCTTTAATGCTTATCATTCTTATCGCTTTCTCTGTTTTGGATTTGTATTTGATTCCTTTAACTTCAGCTTGATTGCAGTATTTTCTTCTTCATGTTTTTTTCTTTGAACTTTCTTTGTTTGATTGGAATTGAGTATGATCTGTTTTGGTTACTATATGCACGTGCTAGGGTTTTATTCTAGCAATTAAATAGTTTGCTAGATTTCTTTTATTGGACTCATTGACTATATTTGTGGCTTATTGTTTTGCTCAGTAATGGATTAGGGTTAGAGCTGTCTGTAGATTCTTGATGTAACTTTTTTTCCTTCTGCTACATTTCTTTAGGTTTGAATTGTAGTTTTTCTTTTGAGACATTTGCCTTAGGCATGAGTTATGGTAATAAAAATTTGTTTGCGAGATCGATATGTCGCTTATAAGTTGTGAGAACTTAATTCTAGCTACCGTGCTTTAAATATGAGAATCGTGATAATGAAATTAAATTAAATCGTGTTCGTTCTCTAATTGGAGTTGTATGGAAATGGAAAATGTTGCTTTAGGTAGGAGAAAAACGCCATGGCTGCCTCTGAAGAGAATAGTGCCCTATTCCCAATTTTTATTTTGACAATAATGGCGCTTCCTCTAGTGCCTTACACAATAATGAAGTTATGCCGTGCTGCCTCTAAGAAAAGTAGAAGTATCCATTGCAATTGTTCTGAGTGCTTCTTGTCTGGGAAGCACCGGAAATCTATATTTAAGCGGGTAAGCTTTTCTGCTGCATCTTTTTTATTTCCTGCATTTTAAGGATTTGTATTAATATCACTTTTTTTTTACCGTGCTTCCATTCAACACCATTGAATATGTTGTTCTATCTTTGGTTGTCTGGCAGATTTCAAACTTCTCTACATGCAGTAATTTGACATTGATACTTCTATGGGCCATCATGATATTCCTGGTTTACTACATAAAAACTATGAGTCGTGAAGTAAGTATTTTTACTGTAAATGTTATTATCTGTATGAATTATGAATGCCCTATTTCTGTCAACAGACAATTTCATCATGCTTCTATTCATTTCATCTGGTTTATTGGGAACCATATCTACTTCTCTAGATTGCTGCCTAATCTATATTCCACTGATAATTTTTTTTCTTTTTAATTTTCATGATCAGATTCAAGTTTTTGATCCATATGCTATACTAGGACTAGAACCTGGAGCTTTAGAGTCAGAAATAAAAAAGCGCTACAGGAGACTTTCTGTTCAATACCATCCTGATAAAAATCCAGATCCAGGTTGAAGGCATTTTTGATATTTTAGTAAATGTTTGGTTTTTCTCTGAAGTTCAAATGACTGGCAAGTTAACTATGTGATTGATGAATGGTGCCTCCTGACACTCGTCTTATGTTTGCAGAGGCACACAAATATTTTGTGGAGTTCATAACAAAGGCTTATCAGGCTCTAACAGATCCATTATCCCGTGAAAATTATGAAAAATATGGTCATCCAGATGGTAGACAGGTGATGTCTGGTTGCTTCTAGGAGAATGATTACCAATTTGCTTGTAAAATACTTTCGCTCACAATTCATTCTTACAGGGATTTCAAATGGGAATAGCTCTTCCTCAGTTTCTGTTAGATATTGATGGTGCATCTGGTGGAATACTTCTACTTTGGATAGTTGGTATTTGCATTCTGCTGCCACTGGTGGTTGCAGTGATATATTTGTCAAGATCATCCAAATATACAGGAAATTATGTCATGCATCAAACGCTGTCTGCTTATTACTATCTAATGAAACCTTCTTTAGCGCCAAGGTAATTGGTTTGCCCTCAATATCTAGTAGTTATCATTATCAGCCATAGAAATGAAGCTATATTCAATCACAGAACATTTGCAATTACCTTCCCCTTGTCTTTTTGGAGGATGCTATCTATGATACGGGAGTGTGTATGTTGTAGTGAGTTAGCTGTCTACCCATGAATCCCATAACTGATTTATTTGTTGCTTAGTGTATAACAACAGAGTGGGAGCTGTTGCTACTTCATTAATGATTCTGCATAAATTATGGCTTCACATCATAGAATCCAGTTAAGCAATAGATTTTAAGATTCTCTTCTGATTTGAAACTGCGTTGTTACTACATCTGAGCATTAGCCCATTTTTTGTCAAGAAACTAGATATTGACAACCTCTGATTCTGTCTTCTATTCTAGATGAATGCGAGGGCTGTTCATTTAAAGCTTGATTCAGATGTTGGACTTATCAATATTTATTGAACTCTACTTAATTTTCAAGTTACTAGAGTTTAGGAAGTAAAAATGAAGTGAATGGAACAGCTAATACATACCCATGCTGTATACTACACGTTTATGAAATTTTTTTCACTTTATGCATGTGTTTGAAGTTATTCTTCGTTACTGGGACCTATTCCTTACGGTGTTTTGCATAGCCTTCTACAATCTGAAGCATGTAGCACATGTAACATTAACCATATATATGTGCTAGTAAGGGAAACGTATGGTTTGACTACCATGATCATTTTAATACGTGGTTCATATCTTAGTCTATTTTTCCTAAGATCGTATCTCTTGATGTCCAAACATTTGCCAGTCTATAATTTTTGTGCTAAAATGTACTTTGACCATACAGCAAAGTCATGGAAGTCTTCACTAAGGCTGCTGAATATATGGAAATTCCAGTTCGTAGGACAGACGATGAACCTCTTCAAAAGCTGTTTATGTCTGTCAGAAGTGAGTTGAATCTCGACCTCAAGAACATTAAGCAAGAACAGGCCAAGTTTTGGAAGCAGCATCCTGCTGTTGTCAAGGTAGCTTCCTGCACCAATATATGGCTATACAGAACAATTACAGCTGTTTTGATACTTGATGATGTTCACATACTTACTTCTGTTTTATTCTCTCTTCAGACAGAATTGTTAATACAGGCTCAATTAACGCGTGAATCAGCAGACTTACCACCAGCCTTGCTAGGTGATTTTAGACGTGTGCTGGAACTTGCACCTCGACTTCTCGAAGAATTGATGAAGGTATCATAATACTTAATATCTTGCGCACTTGTGCTTTTGAAGTATTAAATTAACCATGAGACGTTATCGTGACCTTACCTTTTGCATAAGGCACAAATACAATTGCATCAATGTATGAATGCAGAAGATGATGACGTGATTGCCGCTTATAATCGCTGCAAGAAATGCCTTTTTTCTTTTACATTAAGTTTATTGCTAAAATATTTCTTATTCCAGTCCTATCTATGTCAAAATTTGTTTCAATAAATCTATGCAGCCTTCCCAGACAAGGTTCCTCTCATGCTTTATTTTTTAAAAGCAGTTGCACGTCTGTCTATTGCCCTTTTTGTAATTCAATAGTTGGAATTAATAATATTTACTCTTATATGCAGATGGCAGTCATACCACGGACTGCACAGGGCCATGGATGGCTGAGACCTGCAATTGGAGTTGTTGAGCTCTCTCAGTGTATTATTCAGGTAATAATTATGTTTTTGTCTCATTATTGTGATTTTCTACTCGGACATTTATAGATTTTCATTTGTTTCTGGGGCATCTTTATGCTGGTTGTTTGCCTATTATGTTTGGCATTAGAGGACAGGCAAAGGCTTATGAAGATCCTCTCCATCCTCTTCCTCTACCCGGGAAAATAAATGAGCTTTATTCATTCCTGCTTGCAATACCTTTCGGTTTTTCCTCTGACCTTTGTTGGTGCCTAACTAATTATGAGGCATCATAGTCACTACTGCTAGTATACCATTCTTTTTTGGATTCTCATACACCTAGTATCACCTCTGCTTCTTCTTGTGTCTTCATACATCTCTTCTGCGTAGGGTCTTTTGTTTCTTTCTGCTGCAGTATGGTCCCATGTTTAAGCCATCAGGTTAAAGTTGTTACTGATCTTCTGAACCACATGATTTTAACAGACCTCGTAGCTGATATTCTGGAAATAAATGTTTCTACTTGGATCTGCTTTACTTGATAATCAGGTTCAAATGTGTACTGCAATGAAGTGTCTAAGTTGCAGCTTTCCCAGCCATCAAGTTGTTTGCATGTGATTAGTGGAACTTTTCCTCCAGTACTAAGAATCAGCTAGATGGTAGATTCATGTTTTGTGTTGATGAACTGTGATGCAGGCTGTTCCTCTCAGTGCCAGGAAAGTTTCTGGAGGATCCCCTGAAGGGATTGCACCCTTTTTGCAGCTTCCACATTTCAGTGAATCAGTTGTGAAGAAGATAGCACGCAAGGTAATTATATTTAATTTTGATGATGGACTTTTCATGCTTGGATTTACGTTTCAATTTGCCTGTTGGCAGCACTTGATTGATAAGCTGCGGTCCTCTTTAAACTTCCATTTTCCTGTCTATGAATAACTCAAGTTCCTTGTCATAGGAACGCTTAACATGGGCGGTGTCTTTCTCTCTCAGGATGGTGTAGGAATCAAAGCTTTAACAGGACTAAATTTAAAATTTAACTCTCTTAATCTTTTTTAAGAATTATAGATGGTTCCATGTCTGAAATATCATACATTGTCCTTGATCCTGTTTCTGTTTTCTGTTTATTTTAAATAATGGAATCTACAAATTGTGCTGGTATAAATCCGTCATCTTTTCCTGTCCGTGCTTGCAGAAGGTAAGAACTTTCCAGGATTTTTGTGACATGACTCAGCAAGAACGCCGGGATATGCTGGAACAGACTGCTGGATTTTCCTCGTCTGAAATAGAAGATGTTGAGATAGTATTAGGAATGATGCCTTCTGTAACAGTAGAAGTTAAATGTGAGACTGAAGGAGAAGAAGGCATACAAGATGGTGATATCGTTACCATTCAAGCTTGGGTAACACTCAAACGAGCTAACGGCCTGGTTGGTGCTCTCCCTCATACCCCCAACTTCCCATTCCACAAGGAAGAGAATTTCTGGTTTCTTCTTGGGGACCCCACCTTGAATAGCGTGTGGTTTTCACAAAAGGTAAATTTCATGGATGAAGCTTCAGCTGTATCTGCTGCTTCCAAGGCAATTGAGGAGGCCATGGAGGGGTCTGGGGCAAGTGTAAAGGAAACCAGCTTGGCGGTCAAGGAAGCGGTTGAGACGGTTCGGAATGGCTCCAGACTTGTGATGGGCAAGTTCCCAGCACCTGGAGAAGGGAATTACAACTTAACTTGTTACTGCTTGTGTGACTCTTGGATAGGTTGTGACAGGAAAAACAACTTGAAGCTCAAAATTCTGAAACGAACACGAGCAGGCACTCGAGGTGCTTCTATCTCTGAAGAGGGTCCTATCACAGAGGACGGTATTGAAGAGGAAGAGGAGAACGAAGAGGAAGAATACGACGAAGACTACGAGAGCGAGTACAGTGAAGACGAGGAAGATGAAAAAGATACTAAAAAGAAGGGAGCAGCAGCAAATGGCACCGTTCACAAAAGGGGCTCAAGCTCAGAGGCTTCAGGCACAGATGAGGAATGAAAACACTATTTTGTTTCAGAGGAACACAACGCTCTAATTAATTAAGTGAGGTCGATGAAACAATATGATCATTACATTGAATTTTTGACAGTCATTTATATCTCCTCTCTGATTGGGCAAGAAATTACCATAGACTGGGTTTTTCAACTAATTTAACCCATCAGATATTTTCATTTAAAATTTAACTCACGCCGTCTTATGGCAGAAGAACCACCGCCACCGCCACCGCCACCGCCTCCGTCCTTTCGTGCATGGCTTCTCTTTTCCATATTTTTTATCTACATTTTCTTCTCCAAGTTCCATGTAATTGTATAATTTACCATTTAACACTTTGCCATAACCCGTAAAACAAAAACTCAAAACACATGAACCCTTTAGTTCTCATATTTCTTGTAAGTTATTTCCAATTTGATGAACCCAATTGTACCCACAGCAGGATTTTGCCTGTTCTATATATATATATATATATTCTGGCATTATCCTAAAATTCAATGCAATTTTCCCATATTAATCAACTTTATTCAAAGTCTTCCCCATGGACCACATCCTTGATAAGAATGATGTCTTGTCTAGTTATTATAATTTGTATGGTTTTGTTTTAGTCATTTCTCTCAAACATTTGGCCTGAAATTCCTATTTAATAATTATCCTCTTCATCAATTATGTCTTCACATCTTTGTCAGATATTCATTTCACTGTCTTAATATCGCCCGAGGCGAGGAGATAGAGAAAATATTCGAATTTATTATTGCGGGACTGTCCATAGCTTTCACTATACTGCCGGCTTAACTTGACGTATGCTTGACCATACGATAAAGATGACGATGATTTGTGGTTTAACTTGTGATATATCATTCGGATTTATTTTAATAATTAAAGAGTATATTTTTATTATATAATTTATTCATCATTATATCTTTAATAAATTTAAATGCTCCAATTAAAATATTGATTTTGTTGAAGATTTTATCAATTCATTTTATACATTTAAAATATTGTGAAATATTCAAAAATCACCATGCTCTTGAATTAGCTAATTTGCAAGTCTCAATAAAGTTGATTTTTTTTTTGTATGTTTTATATTTTCATATAAATCAAATTAATAATTATATTATAATAAAATTTGTTTGATTAAAAAAATAATTTTATTAAAAATTAAGCAACATCTCATGATACACATACTTTATAAACATGAATTTTTAGTTCCATCCATTTTTTTTATGTTATTTTATTTTTAAGATGGAAAAAATTAAAAAAAAATTTATTTAATAAAAGATATAAAATAATTTTTAAATTTGATTTAAAGGAAATAAATTTTTACATAAATCCGATTTACTATATAAAATTATATACTCATTAATAATATAATAATATACTAATTTTTATTAAATATCTTATATATATTTATTATTATTTATATAATTAATATATATTCTAATTAATATAAAATGAATATATTATAGTATTGATAGATTTATAATTGTACAAAGGAAAAAATTTCTTCGAGATAATATAAATTTTTATATAATCTACATATACAATAATGAAAAATAATGTATAATAAAAATTCGAACCCGAATCTCTTGAATTCCAACGATCAAAATTTTATTTATCAAATAAAAGCATTTCAACATGAAATCTATACTACTACTTTGATGGTATTCTTACAATTGTCTGTTCCAAACAAGAAAGCTATAACATTAAAATGAAGCCAAGCAATCAACTAACAAATGACACAGGAAATTAACTAGCAGATGACACAGGAATCTTGATTATAATAATAATCCTGTGGAGTTCTAACGTAATGGTAAGTAGTGAAATAAGGAGTGCGGTTGTTGAAAGCCTGATAAGCCTTGACAAGATCTGCCAATTCACTTTTCTCATCTTTCTTCTTGTCATCTTGCTTCTTCCCTTCTTCTTTCTTGGGCTCTTCTTTCTTCTTTTCAGGTTCTTTTGCTGGTCCTACTGTCACTATTTCTGTATGACATAGTTTTCTCAGTTTGCTCACTATGTTCACCGGATCCACGTCCCCTGTTACCGTCAGTTTCTTGTCTTTCATGTCCAAGCTTATCGATTCCACCCCTGCAAATTTAACAGGAGTTGAATATCATTGATTCTTTCATTGATTTGCATAAGGTGAAAGTAGGGAAGAACTGAATTCAATACCTGAAAGGCCAGAGACCTTCTTCATGGCTTTTTGCTTATCTTTATCATGATGCAACTCCAACTTCAACACTACTTTCTGCAACAAATTAAGATTTTGAGTTAAAGATTTGTGAAAGCAGCCATGACCCAGAAAGCAAAAACGAAAAAAAAATCAACAACAACAACGATAAAGAATCGTTGGATGATCATTAGTTAGAACAGAGGAAAACCAGTGGCAATCACCTGCATCTTTTTATAGCTTCTTCCGCTAACTTTTCAAGAAAATTTCTGAACGGAAAAGCAGAATTAAGCCAAGAAGACAAGAGGGGAAGATGATAACAATATAAGGGTGGCTTTGGTTATGAGATTTGACGAAACAATTCACCTTAAAAGGAGATTTTATATGCAGTGGAACCGAGGGTAGAGTCAACTGCAAAGGTCATCGGTCTACGAGTGAGTGGACTATTCGACGGCACAAAACGACATCGTTTTCCACAATTGCAGTTCCTGGAACCAGCAAAATCTAAACTTGGACATGATCTTGTAACTGAACACGCCTTTGATTTGGTCTTTAAATTTCTATTTGACATTGAAAAGTAATATCAAACCCAACTTAATTATGTTAGAAAATTAATCAATCAATGAACAGAATAAGTAATTTGAATGATTATAAACTTATTAATAATATAATGATATATCACAGTTTTTATTAAATGTTAAGAATTCAATAATTATTATTTATATACTAATAATTAATGATAATTATAGTTAAATCAATTTTTAATTTAAAATAAAAACGAAAAAACAGATCATAGCAATCAAAACTAATACCGCATAGCCCACCCAAACTCAACATGATTGGGAAATTTTGAAAATTAATAAAAAGAAAAAAATATTATATTTTAAAATTATTATATCGATATTACATTTTTTACAATTTTTAACAAAATAAAATTTAATATAAATTAAATATTTACTAAAAATTCTATTTGTAATAAAATTATTTTGTCAAATAATTTAGAAATTATTTGTTATTTTTATAAATATTTAACAAGTCTATTATTTTTCTAATTATGATTCCATGGGAAATCAAATTGGATTTGGGCTCATAGAATCAAACTTGGGCTAGCAGTCTTAGTTTCCAACTAGTAAATCGGATCTACTTGAATGAAATCGGACCTTTACACGGATATCTCTATTGAAGCAAAATAAATCATAAAAAAATAAAATAATTTTAGGGGATTTTTTCAAATACGTCGAAAATGTTAAATATATTTTAAAAAATTATAGAGCTTTTTAAAATTTTTCAAAATTAATATATTTTTTGAAAATAATCCTTTAAAAGTTCACATCGATTTATTTTAAATTTATTTTACATGTTTAAGTAAAAGGGAGTGAACTTTAAAATCATATGGTTTAGAATACATTGATAATATTATTTATAATAAAAAATTATTTTTAAAATGATTATTTTTAATTTTTTAAAAATACCCATTTACTTACTTTTTGTAACACTATTTTAAACAATAATTTAGATTATATATATATATATATATATATATATATATTTAAATTCAAAAAATGTATGGTTTGATTGAATTTTAAAAAATTAAGATTTTTGATTTAAAAATTAAAATATTTATAAAATAAGATAAAAAAATTAAATCAATTTAATTTGATTAATAAATTTTTAAATGAAACCAATATTTAATTCAAGTTTGTATGCATTAAAAACATGAATTCAATTGAATATTAAAACCTAAATATATGAAGTTTATATGAAATAAGAATAGCTTGCATTGCACGCATCCACTATCGGCCCCTCCTCTCTCTATTATTTATTTCTGTCTTCATGTTATTTCGTATCATCTATCAAATCACGATCCATTAAGGATCGAAGCTAAAGAGGTTTGAGGGCAGTCACCTTCTGTTCTTCTCCTTTCATCTTCTACTTTCCATCAATTTTTTTTAATTATCAATTTTTGAAAAATTTAAACATTTCATATATAAATAAAATAGCATCTAAATTTAATTCATTATAATTTTAACTCTACTAAAATTGTGAATATATATATATATATATATATATATATATGATGGGTTTATTTTATAAGAATTAAATACTTCTTTAAACTTATTACATTCAAAAAATTTAAAATAAAAAAGACAAGAAAGATACTTTTTAGCATATTATCTATCCGGTTGTTAGGTGTAAATAAATACTTCTATATATGACAAACCGATCGAATAATATTTAAAATAATGATATCAAAAATATTTTAAAAAATAGGAGATTAATTCAAAAGAGAGAGAGAGAGAGAGAGAGAGACAGAACATACCCATCAATCAACCCCTTTAAATAGACATGGTAGTTTCTTAAATTTATGACCAGATGTAATCTAATACCTTGAATTTAAGGTACCAAAGATGATAAACAGAGCATGAAGTTAGGACAGGAGGGGAGGCGTAGGTAGTGCTTAGGTCACATTTAATACCCCATTAAAAGATATTTTGCTTTCGGAAAGATCAGTGGCCATGGCCACTCCGCGTCTCCACAATTTCCCTTCAAATATTTAACAAAATTAGTTAACTGAGCCCTACAAAAAATGTATCAGCAAAAAAAACAAATTTATTTATTTATTTATTTTTCCTGATATTTAAATTAATATTTATTTATTTAATTAAATCCTATTAAAATGATTAATTAAATTATTATTATAAAAATTGATTTATACGGACGTTAAATAACAGATTTAAGATATATTTCTTTTTTGAAAGAAAAAAGGGGAAGAAAAAGAGCAACGAAAGGAAGCCATTTATTATCCTTTTTTTGGTGGGTCCCCCTTTAAAATATCTTCGCCTCCTACGTGTCGAGATTTTATGGCTTATGAGTTGTCTGGGCCGGTTGTTTGGCCCAATAGATGCCTAGTATTAACCCAACAGCACCTACAAGATGCAGCCGTCCATACATTTATTTCTATTTCTCACCTAATCATCTTCTTCCACGTCTCTTCTTTTCCTCTTCTCCTCGTTATCCTTGCACGCTATTTTTCTTATACGCATGACGCTTAAAATAAGGTCGACACATCTGATTCTGTTCTTACCAACTCATCGTGTCGCCGCTAAAAGCCGCATTTCTCCGTTAGTTTAAAGCTAAAAACCAGTCACTGCCTGCCCGCTCTTCATACCGAACCCGATAGGGATTCCAACGGAATGGCTTTGCCGGGATTAACTCCATTCGCTACCACCGCTCCAACAACCACTACATCAACTAATTCTTCCTCCGAGGACCCGTCTAAAAAAATTCGAAAACCCTACACCATTACTAAGTCGAGAGAGAGCTGGACTGAACCGGAACACGACAAGTTTTTAGAAGCTCTCCAGCTGTAAGTAGCTTATTTCTGAATAATTTGTTCAATTTTTATTGTAGTTGTTTCTTTTCGTTTTTATTATGGTTACACTTAGGGTTTGGTTTTTGTTGCACGTAATTCATATTGGGAGGATAAGCTTGGTAAACATACTAGCTTGTTCTGATGACTCAATTGTTTCTCTGTCTTTCTTATTGAAATTTGTATGGTTAATTGACCATTCTACAGGGGGAGGATTTTGTGTTTTTTTTCCTAGAATGTTAATTGTTATCTGGTTTTCTTCAGAATCATGCTGGTTATGTTTAATTTAATCGATTTTCAGCTTTGATCGTGACTGGAAAAAGATTGAAGCATTTATTGGCTCAAAAACAGTCATTCAGGTATGCTGGTCCTGTCTATCCCTCTTTCAAGGTTTTTGCAGCTTTTTATTGAATGATTTTCTGTACATTTCCTGTCATTTGTTGTTGAATGTGTGCTTGCTTCAGTCGCGTGAAGGATCTTCTTAATCAGATTATCGATTTGAAACACTTTAAGTGTTATTTTGTAGATACGTAGTCATGCGCAGAAGTATTTTCTAAAGGTTCAAAAAAGCGGAACCAATGAACATCTGCCTCCCCCTAGGCCTAAAAGAAAGGCTGCTCATCCATACCCTCAAAAAGCTTCAAAAAATGGTGAGAATGGTTTGTATTATGTGTTTTGTAATTCCTGCATGGAAATAGGATAAGCAATGTAACTTACCTTGCATGTATCGATCTTGGCAGCCCAAATTCCCGCACAACCTTCGGTATCATTCCAATCGTCATCTGCTCTCATTGAAGCTGGATATGTTCAAGGGCCTGATTCACCATCAGTGCCTACGAACCCTATAACTAGTGCAGTTGCGGCTTCCTGGACAAATAATTTGCCGGAAGTCAGTTTCTCAAATCAAGCGAAAGGTTCATAATACTAAGTTTTCAATAACATTTATTACTCTTTGACAAATTAAATGTGTTGTCTTGTTTACTTCCAATTCAAACATGGTTTGCAGGACCAGTAGTGACCAATAATTGTTGCAGTAGCACAGAGAGTACTCCTAGAGCAAAGCCAATTGTGGAAACAGCGGAGCTACGAAAGCATGCCCTTCCTTTAAGAGGTGAGTTTCCTTTTGTGTTTAATAAGGATCATTAAATGAAACAGTAATGATTGTTCAGATACTTGTTTTAAATCTTTCACTGGAAGTAGATTTCATTGGTTGCAAGTGTATGGAGTTCAATCAGGATGTAGTTTTATGGATCTGGTTGAAAAATTAGCTTTACAGGATCTCTGGCCCCTACATGTGCTAAAGTTTTAATCTACATGTGCCATATGTGTTTGTCTATGCATTTGTGCATGTTCATTCGCATCTATGACATTCCTGAGTGGAAATAGTTGTCCTACCTTTTCGATTTGACATCGCTCATTACACATCTTGAGCACACATATGGAACTTGTCTGTTCATTTAGCAGCGAATGGAAGTTTCCAGCATATTTCTTTGGTGCTTTATTGTTTTCTTCTTGGTGCTTAGCGTTAGATTTAAGGTTTTGTCATGGTTCTCGTGGAGATCAGACAGGGTAAACTAATTTATTGCCTTATGTAAGTTTTAGTTTTTTTATAATTTTATTATGCTCGATCACTTATTAGTATTTGTACGTCATCTGTGTTTGCAGTTCTTCCTGACTTTGTTCAAGTATACAGCTTTATTGGCAGTGTCTTTGATCCCAGTGCCACCAATCATCTGCAGAGACTTAAAAAAATGGACCCTATAGATGTTGAAACGGTATGTTTTTGTACAAACCTGTGCCTCTCTGTTTTCTTTTTTAAGATCCCGATGATAATCCTTTTAGCTTTGATGGTCATTTCATAATTTTTATGGTTAATTTGGAGCACATTATTCTTCCAGGCTCAACAGCTTTCACTATATACATTGTTATTTCTTTGTAATTTGTATTCAGGTGCTGTTGTTGATGCGAAACCTCTCTATCAATCTGACCAGCCCTGATTTTGAGGACCATGTAAGTGACATTTGTGCGAATCTTACACTTCCTCCAATAGGATAAGTTGCAGAACGTATTTAAAAATGAACATGCTAGCGCATGTTTGCAAGTGTCACCGGTGCAGCCTGCATTGCCAGTGTATTTGGTGATCTCCTCATGCAAGAGATGAGTCCCAATTGCGGATGACCTCATGATCAATGGTGTTTTGCAATTGTGGAAGGCATGTCATTGTGTCGCTAGCATCTCCGAAGATACAATTCGTTTCTTTAAAAATGCTGGACTGCATCATTTCGTTATGAGCTAATTCTCCACCCCCCTTCAATATTCTCATATTATCATGATGATGGTGCAGAGAAGGTTGCTATCATCCTATGAGGCTGACACAGAAGCCATCGCTGCAAACAAAACAACAAAAGACAACCAACAAAAGCATGCCATATAATTTGGGAGGTTGGGGGACCATCTAATGCTTTCATCGATGCTTTCAAGCCTGTGCATTACAATACCTACCCAATACATATCCTGCAAGGCCGAATGAAAGGGTATAGTAAACCGCCACCCAGCTGTCTAAATTTATAATTTTCATTTGGTTGCCCGTCTGTCGTGCTACGAGTCGTATCTCTCATCATTCCAATGTCATATATATGTACATGTATATTGGAAATTATTTGTACGAAGGGAGTAGTCTATGGTGATTCAAAGATTCTGTATAGAAAGTGAGACTAATCCTGTAGAGTATTGAATCACGGTGTATTCAAGTTTTGACTCTGGGGAATCCCCTTGCAGTAGAGTGTAAGTTATGGAAGTTGAGTGGATATTGTGAATTGTTAGTAGCAGCAGTAGCTATTTCTTCTTTGTATGAAAAGCTTGTAATCTAATAGGTTGCAGGAAATGAATGTTCAACCACAATAAAGGAAAACAGGAAAAACAAGAAAAGCAAAAGAAAAATAAGATTAGCTGTAATTGTCTTCAGTTGTTCTGAATGAATAGGTGCAGCCACAGGCTCTCTGCTTCAGATGGGTCCTCTGGCCCATGTTATATGGGCCTGAACATAGGAATGGCTATGAACATGATGCATCTCATGTTTTTGTTTTGTATTATATTATTCATAATTACTGATAATTATATTAAAACAAACACCCTTTTAGATCATTTACTAGTTTCTTAGGCAATATAAATGAAAATTTTAAATTAATTGAATAAATCAATAATTGAAATTTTAATAATTGATTGAAAAGCGAAAAGATATATTATTAATAATAAAAGAATCAAATTTTATTATGGACAAATATTATCTATTTAATTAATTTTATAAATTTTTGATAATTTTCACTTATTAATGGCATATCTTAATTTATTTAAACTTCAAAGTCATCATATATTTTATAATAAAAAACGTTAAAAATAAAATTGTTTAATTTTTAACGTTGAAAATATAAAAATTCAATTTGAAATTTAATCCATTTAATATTAGTTTATTTATAAATCATATTTAAAAAAGAAAAATAAAATGTGCATATATGGAAAGAGTCGATAAACAGAAAAGTAGATTCCAGACGTCAAAATGTGGCGAACATTCGGGATAAGGACATAATTGTAATTTCACAAATTGGCAAGTACTTAACCTTTTTTTGCATGAAAAGGAAGGATCCAGAACCATGTTATTGTCCAAATCAAGCTGACCCATCGGAGAAGAAGGGACTAGAATTCCCTTCAACTCTCCTTTATGTCTGTGTATATATACTCCATAGCCTTGCTTGGTTAATCAGCTTGAAATCTTATTCCATAATTTGACCTCTCGAATTCTCTGCAATCAAGCGTTCTTTCGAACTTGTTGGTTGGTGGTGTTGTTGGGTAGAGGAGTGAACTGAGGAAATGGCTGATGCTCAGATGGCTGAGGCGGAAACATTTGCTTTCCAGGCTGAGATTAATCAGCTTTTGAGCTTAATTATTAACACCTTCTACAGCAACAAGGAAATTTTCCTTCGTGAACTTATCAGCAATGCTTCTGATGTAAGTATATTTGTTTTTGTCTTTGTTTGTTTTTATTTTGTTAACTGTGTTATGTGATTTTTAATAGTTTTTTTGTGGGTTTTTGGGTTTCAGGCTTTGGACAAGATTAGGTTCGAGAGCTTGACTGATAAGAGCAGGCTTGATGCTCAACCAGAGCTCTTTATCAGGATTGTTCCTGACAAGGCAAACAGGACTCTTTCTATTATTGACAGTGGTATCGGCATGACGAAAGCAGGTAACTTTTACAACTGGAATAACACAATTTGTGTTATGTTCGTACTTTGTTAAGATCCAAGTTGATTATAGTCGTTGTCTAATGTAGATGATGAAGGACTTGGTTAAACGATTCAATGGTTCGGTGTAAAATGTGGATTCTAATCAATGCTGCTACTTGTTTTTATCAGATTTGGTGAACAACTTGGGTACAATTGCAAGATCCGGAACCAAGGAATTTATGGAGGCATTGCAGGCCGGAGCTGATGTTAGCATGATTGGTCAGTTTGGTGTCGGTTTCTACTCTGCCTATCTTGTAGCAGAGAAAGTCATTGTGATCACAAAACACAATGACGATGAACAATACATCTGGGAATCACAAGCTGGTGGTTCCTTCACCGTTACCAAGGACGTTGATGGCGAACAACTTGGCAGGGGTACCAAGATTACCCTCTTCCTTAAGGAGGATCAGGTACTGACTTGTTCTTTTCCGAGAGTTTCCTGAGATTACAAGTTCTTATATAAGAGGTAGTTATATGATATGTGTTACTTCTGTATTTGCAGCTGGAGTATTTAGAAGAAAGAAGGATTAAGGACCTGGTGAAGAAGCATTCTGAGTTTATAAGTTATCCTATTTACCTGTGGACTGAGAAAACTACTGAAAAAGAGATCAGTGATGATGAAGATGACGAACCCAAGAAGGAAGAGGAAGGAAATGTCGAAGATGTGGATGAGGAGAAGGAGACTAAATCCAAGAAGAAGAAAATCAAGGAAGTCTCCCATGAATGGCAGCTCATTAACAAGCAAAAGCCTATCTGGTTGCGTAAACCAGAAGAAATCACCAAGGAGGAATACGCCTCTTTCTACAAGAGCTTGACAAATGATTGGGAAGATCACCTGGCTGTAAAGCATTTCTCTGTTGAGGGTCAGCTTGAATTCAAGGCTATCCTCTTCGTACCGAAGAGAGCTCCATTCGATCTCTTTGACACGCGCAAAAAGATGAACAACATAAAGTTGTACGTGAGAAGGGTGTTCATAATGGACAACTGCGAGGAGCTCATCCCTGAATATCTTGGCTTTGTAAAGGGAGTGGTTGATTCCGATGATTTGCCTCTCAACATTTCTCGTGAGATGCTTCAACAGAATAAGATCCTGAAGGTAATCAGGAAAAACCTTGTGAAGAAATGCATTGAGATGTTCAATGAGATTGCTGAGAATAAGGAAGACTATAACAAGTTCTATGAAGCTTTCTCAAAGAATTTGAAATTGGGAATTCATGAAGACAGCCAAAACAGAGCGAAATTGGCCGATCTTCTTCGATACCATTCAACCAAGAGCGGGGATGAGATGACGAGCTTGAAGGACTATGTTACCAGGATGAAAGAGGGTCAGAAAGATATCTACTACATTACCGGTGAAAGCAAGAAGGCAGTCGAGAACTCACCCTTCCTGGAGAGACTCAAGAAGAAGGGTTATGAAGTCCTCTTCATGGTGGACGCCATTGACGAGTATGCTGTTGGGCAATTGAAGGAATACGACGGGAAGAAGCTGGTTTCGGCCACAAAGGAAGGACTGAAGCTCGATGATGAAAGCGATGAAGAGAAAAAGAAAAGGGAGGAGAAGAAGAAGTCTTTTGAGGATCTTTGCAAGACAATCAAGGACATCCTGGGCGACAAAATCGAAAAAGTTGTGGTCTCTGACAGGATTGTGGACTCTCCATGCTGTTTGGTAACTGGAGAATACGGATGGACAGCTAACATGGAAAGGATCATGAAAGCTCAGGCCTTGAGGGACAACAGCATGAGCTCATACATGTCAAGCAAAAAGACGATGGAGATCAATCCTGACAACGGTATCATGGAGGAGCTGAGAAAGAGGGCGGAAGCCGACAAGAATGACAAATCCGTGAAAGACCTTGTTCTGCTTCTGTTTGAGACTGCTCTTCTGCAATCTGGGTTCAGCCTTGACGATCCCAATACATTTGCTGCTAGAATTCACAGGATGCTGAAGCTTGGTTTGAGCATCGATGACGATGAGACTGCGGCTGATGATGCTGAGATGCCTGCATTGGAGGAAGATGGGGCGGAGGAGAGCAAGATGGAGGAGGTGGACTAAGTTGCCTGGTTCAGGATTCTATGCGGGTGACTCGCTGGGTTTGTTCAGTCGAAGGCTGTATGTGTCATGTCATAAATAGTGTCTTTCCATGTTTTGGTTATAGAGGGTCTGTGGTTTCGGTGTCGTGATCATGTAATGTTTGGACAAACGGTGTTTGTTTTTCGAAATTGAATACATCAATACTTGATTTTCCCTCATCTGAAGATGTTCTTTGCTATGTCTGTTCTTCGTTTACTGATATAATTAGCCCTCCAATTTCTTGCTAAGCACTGTAAACTGGAGGTGCGTATCACACAACCAGAGCGACAGGGAGTTCTTCTGGTGCATTCTCCTAACCTCCAACCAACCGATCCTAACAAGATAATAATTGGTATAGCCTTGTAAACCTGAACAGGATCGAAAGAAGCCGAATTTGAGAACACCGCACGAGTTCAATACCGGCCGGGATACTCACCTGGAAAGCTATGGACTGTAACCATGGTGAAGTATCCTTTTTCCAAACACGGATGCACCTTCAATGGCATACTTTCCTTGGGTTTATTGCAATGGCACCTGCAACTAGAGAAGTAAAAAGTTGATTGATGGGTCACCGACAAGTCCCAAATGAATGGTAATCCTGTCGATTCAAATTTAGGGAACATTCCAGATAATCGCAATAACTATAATTCAATAAACGGGAAGGTACTCGACCCTTAAATGATTCTTTCTGAGGAAGTTGCAAACAGTAGTTGCTTCGTTCTGATGCTAATGGCTATATATTCAGATGGTTCAATAGAAGAATCGGGAACGAAGTTACTGTCTCAATTACGCTGGCACATCCGTGAAGAAGGAATTATATATATACGTAAATATACACTTCTGGCGCCATAACCTGATTAATCAGCTGGAAATTTGATTCAATATTTGTTGTTGTTTGGTGAAGCAGAAAGTGAGTGGAGGAAATGGCAGATACTAGGATTGCAGGGGCAGAAACACTTGCTTTTCAGGCCGATATCAATCAACTGTTGAGCTTAATCGTCAACACTTTCTACAGCAATAAAGAAATTTTCCTTCGTGAACTTATCAGTAATGCTTCTGATGTCAGTCAATTGCTCTTATCAGTCATCATTCCTGTTCGTATGGATTTTGTAATTCGTGTTATATGATTGTTTAATTGATCTTTCTGTGCGGGTTGCAGGCATTGGATAAGAGCTTGACTGGTAAGAGCAAGCTCGATGCTTAGCCAGATCAGGATCGTTCCTGACAGGGTTAATAAGACCCTTTCTGTTATTGACAGTGGCATTGGCATGACGAAAGCAGGTAACTTCTGCAACTGGAATTATGCAACCGAAGTTATAATTAATTGGATAGTTCTGTTACTTGTTTGGAACAGATTTGGCGAACAACTTGGGTACGATTGCAAGGTCTGGAACCAAGGAATTCATGGAGGCATTGCACGCTGGAGCTGATGTTAGTATGATTCGTCAGTTTGGTGTAGGTTTCTACTCTGCCTATCTCGTCGCAGAGAAAGTCACTGTGAGAACCAAACACAACGACGATGAGCAATACATCTGGAAATCATCAGCTGGTGGTTCCTTCACCGTTACCAGGGACGTTGATGGAAAGCAACTTGGCGAGGGCACTAAAATTACGCTTGCCCTCAAGGAGGATTAGGATAACGTGATTTGCATTACATTGTAAATGCACAGCTCGAGTATCTGGAAGAGAAGAATCATGGGCCTGGTGAAGAAGCATTCTGAGTTTGTAAGCTATCCTATTAACTTGACTCGGAAAATCACTGAAAAAGAAGATATCACTGATGATGAAGATGATGAACCCAAGAAGGAAGGGGAGGGAGGTGTCGAAGAGGTGGATGAGGAGAAGAAGGACAAGGAAGTCTCCCATGAATGGCAGCTCATTAACAAGCAGAAGCCTATCTGGCTCCGAAAACCAGAGGAAATCGCCAAGGAGGAATACTCCTCTTTCTACAAGAGCTTGACAAATGATTGGGAGGATCACCTGGCTGTAAAGCATTTCTCTGTTGAGGGCCAGCTTGAATTCAAGGCTATCCTCTTCGTACCGAAGAGGGCTCCATTTGATCTGTTCGACTCAGGCGAAAAGTTGAACAACATAAAGCTGTATGTGAGGAGGGTGTTCATAATGGACAACTGGGAGGAGCTCATTCCTGAGTATCTTGGCTTTGTAAAGGATGTGGTTGATTCTGATGATTTGCCGCTCAAGGTTTCTCATGAAATGCTTCAACAGAATAAGATCCTGAAGGTGATCAAGAAGAACCTTGTGAAGAAATGCATTGAAATGTTCAATGAGATTGCTGAGAATAAAGACGACTACAACAAATTCTACGAGGCATTCTCAAAGAATCTGAAACTGGGCATCCATGACGATAGCCAGAATAGAGCAAAATTGGCTGACCTCCTCGATACCATTCTACCAAGAGCGGCGATGAGATGACAAGCTTGAAGGACTATGTTACCTGGATGAAAGAGGGTCAGAAAGATATCTACTACATTACCGGTGAAAGCAAGAAGGCAGTCGAGAACTCGTCATTCCTGGAGAGACTTAAGAAGCAGGGTTATGAAGTTCTCTCCATGGTTGACGCCATTGATGTCTATGCTGTCAGGAATTTGAGAGAATACGATGGAAAGAGGCTGGTTTGCGTCACAAAGGAAGGAGTGAAGCTTGATGATGAAAATGAAGAAGAGAAAAAGAAATATAAGGAGCAGGATAAGTCCTCTGAAAATCTCTGCAAGACTATCAAGGACATATTGGGCGACAAGGTCGACAAGGTGATGATCTCTAACAGGATTGTTTACTCTCCATGCCGTTTGGTAACCGGAGAGTATGAATGGACCGCTAACACAGTGTTGGAGCGGAGCGGGCCCAGGTCCAAGAGCCATGGAGTGTCGGCCTATTCGTTGGACCGGAGCTGCTGGAAGGCAAGCTGCTGACCCTTCAAACTTATATTTCGCTCTTTTCTCCTCCTTTTCCCCGATGTGGGTTAAACCCACTGCAGCCTCCTCTCCTACCTTCTCCCTTTCTTCAACACACAGAAAGGATCATGAAAGCACGGGCACTGGGGAGCAAGAGCATAAACTCAAGCCGAAAAACTATGGAGATCAACCCTGAAAACAGTATCATGGAGGAACTGAGAAAGATGGCCGAGGCTAACAAGAATGACAAATTCGTTAAAGACCTTGTTCTGCTTCTGTTCGAGACTGCCCTTCTGACATCTGGCTTCAGCTTTGACGACCCCAACACATTTGCTGCAAGAATCCACAGGATGCTGAAGCTCGGCTTAAGCACTGACAAGGATGAGATGGCTGGCTACGATGCTGATATGCCTGCATTGAAGGAAGATGATGCTGAGGAGAGAAAGATGGATGAGGTCGACGAAGCTCCCTAGTTGCAGGATTCTATCTGGGCGTGTCAGAAGCTATCTGTGTCATGTTCGTCATAAAATGGTGTGTCTTTTGCCTCCTCTTATGGAGGGTTTTCTGTTTCGCTGTCCTGATCATGTAATGTTGGGACATATGCTAATAATTGTCTGAAATCAATACATTCCGATACTTAATTTTCTCTCATCTAAAGATCAGATTACAAGGTGAAAGAAAATATCAGTTTATTTGTTATGCAAAGGACTGCCAGACATGATCCTTAGATATAACCACGAGCAGAGCAAGTAAACAGCTGTACTGTGTCAATAGGCAGCAAATCATCAGGGAAAACACACTGGATCTTTGCGAAAGGCAACAAACTGCACGGCTCAGGACTAACGATACTCGATAATCCTGCTACATTTGTGCAATTCCATTGCAGTTTTTTTGGTTTCTCGGTCAATGTTATGGTTGCATTGTAAATGCAGATTTCTGTAAAAGGATCCTTTTCGATTCCTTCAAGCCAAGCCGACTGGGTCACGTTTTCAGCTATAACATCAAGGAAATTTATTCCGGATATGACAGGCAGTGCCTTTGGATCATAACTTTCACCTGGGTGATCTCCGTAGGAGCCAGTCATCCAGAAAACATACTTCATAGTCTTGAGATTCAATCTTCTTGCATAAACATCTGTCACGTAACCTCCTCGTCCTGGTGCTGTTTTGATCCTGATGCCGGACTCTGTGTTGATTGCTGTAATGTCTTCAACTCTAACTTCTTTTATTCCGCCTGACATTTCGCTCCCAAGAGCAATTGCTGCACTGTCAGGTGAAATGCAGGTTAACCTTCTTATCACTAGTTGCCTTGTAGGCATTCCGAATTTGATTCCATACTGATCCCAACCACTTTTCACAGCAATGCAATCATCTCCTGAGACTATGTAGCAATCTTCGATTCGAGTATTTGTACACGAGTCTATAAAACCAAAGATCATAACATTAGACCGAATCTTCTGGAACAAAAACTCTCACATTAGAATAAACAAACCTGGAACCTGATATTAACACGAACCTGGATTGATCCCATCCGTATTAGGGGAATCAACTGGTGCAAGAACGGTCAGCCCTTTGATCAATATATCGCTGAGATTTCTCAAATACGTTACTTCACAAACAAGCAAGATAGATCTAGAAATCAGTGATTAGTACATAAAAACACAAGGCTCAACCTGCTATATGTGGGATGAACATTCCATGATGGTGAGTTGATTAAAGTAAGATTTGATATTTGAATTTGCTTGGAGTATAAGAGTTCAATGAGATAGGGTCGAGTATGGTTCAATCGACCCTTGTGGAACTTATCCCACCAAGTTGCACCCTGACCATCAATCGTGCCGTTGTTGCCTGATGCAAGAATCCATTGTACATTAACCGAGTCGGTTTCACTCAAGAAAGCATGATCAATTTCCAGAAAGAAGGGCTAAATTTAGATACCAGTAATCACAACATCCTCGAGGTTTGTACCAAAAATGAGACTGCTGAATCTTCCACCCTCTGCATCTCTTCCTCTCCCATAAGACGGCAATGGGGGAAGAAGCGGCCAATCTGCCTCGTCCTATACAAGTTATCAGACATGAAATGAAATTATTTGACAAGGGTAATAATCAAATCGTTACAAAATGTTTATTTACAAATGAAATTAATTCCTCTGAAGAATTGATCCAAACAGAGCTTCACGAAAGCAGTTTAAGGGATTGGTGGTCAGAGTGCCAGTTTCATAATGTGATTCAGATCCTAAACTAATCATAGAAATAAAAGCATCAGATCCTAAACTAATCATAGAAATAAAAGCATAGAAAATTTGTTACCTGAGAGGCAAGAAGAACAGCATCCTTGTGGAGGAAAAGAGTGAAATGGCTAGTGAGGTTAAAGCTTCCAGTCAACCATTTTCCGGGCGGTACAATAAGCTGTCCGCCACCATCTGATGCATTCTTGCTTAAAGAATTTATTGCTGATTGAAAAGCCTTTGTGTTAGATGTTTTCCCATCTCCAACACCACCAAAATCTGTCAAAAATGCACTGTGTTTTCGACAACTTATGGCTTGATAATGCACGCTTGTGTCAGGATTTCCAGCATTTGTGCATTCTCCAAGCCTTGAACTAACCAATCCCAATAACAAGATAATGGGTATCACCTTATAAACCTGTAAAGAGCATCAAACGAAAGTTTACCCTGATGACAATTATATTACATAAGTGAGATGATTTAAAAGAAATCCACAGAAATATTTCAGAAAGAGAGGAAGACACGAACAGCATGGCGTTTTCCTGAAGTGGGACACGACTCCATACAGTGAAAGAGTGGAAGTGAATATGAAGGTCAAGTTAACCTGGAAATATGTAGTATATATAGGCATCATATAGTATAGTTGTAATAATCAATCGCATTTGGAAAAGAATCGACGTGGATCAGACCTTACCAGTATAATGGTAATTCAGGGAGCAGAAAGGGAAGTGCACCTCATTATATGGTTGAATAATAATGGATAATCTTGAGAGTTTATCTGTCCACGTTTTCAGTAATAAAGCCGAGAGTCTGTGTATACGTAGAGGTATTATTGCCGTCGTTCAATCTCTGAAACATGAATTGATCTTCATTACTACCATTTGATCTTGTTTGACAACATGGGTTGTTTCGATAACTGTTATTTGTTTTAGTAGCTAGTAGCTATTTCAACAATAGTTACCATTAACTTAAATTCGGACACTATTGTTGAAGAGAGTTTTTAAACTTTCACATGGACGGGGTAGGGAGTTAGGCCATCCGGTGTGGCCGCTTTGCTCATTTTCAGATATACTTCAGGATATGATTTATTTTCTCTATGAAGATGGCCAAACGAATTGGGATTTTGTCATGTTTATTCCGTCATCTACCAGTGGAAAAATGGAAACAGGAAATGTTATCTGCAAGGGAAGTAAACTTGGAGAAATTCAACTGGATGTAGTCAATCTTCAGTTGATGAAAGCATAATAAATCAGCCAATTGTCTCAGTGGCGGTTCAAAACAAATATTTTATTGGCAAGGTTTGCCAAGTTATTCTGCAAGCATCAAAGAAGAGGATGAACCAAGCATTTCCTGGATAAATTCAATGCAATGCTGAATAACAGAGATTATAGACGAACTGAAAACAAACCGCAATTAACAAAACAGGCATGCAGTTAGCATCCAAAAACTAACACTAGAAAAATATTTCCTTTCCAAAAACATCCAAGTAACTGACAAGAATCAGAAACACAAGCATCCGCAAACCCTCTGTACACAGCTTTCGAACCCCTTTTCAACACATTTAAAAATTGGAACAGCAACCAGTTTCTATCCTCCAAACAAGGAGAAAAACCCACGTTTCTTAGGCTCCTCCTCAACCATAACAGCCTGCATTGTATCCTGCTCGACAAGTCTCCAAGCAGCCTGTTCGAATGCTAATCCGGCCAATGTAGGAGGCTTGTTCAACACAAGTGGGTAACCTCTATTAGTACTCCTGATCACCTCAGAATCCTCTGGGATAACACCCAACAAAGCCAAACCCAACATCTCCTGCACATCCAGCACTGACATCATATCCTCGCCTTTAATCATATCAGTTCTAACCCTATTAACAATCATCTTTATATCCCTAATTCCATCACATTCTAACAGGCCTGTCACTCTATCTGCGTCACGCAGACTGGTGATATCAGGTGTTGTTACTAGAACTGCTTCATTAGCTGGAGTTATGGCAGTGATAAACCCTGCATCAATTCCAGCAGGACAATCGATGATTATGAAATCAGGACATCCTTCAGGTCTGGTTTTTAACGCTTCCACAAGCCAAACTAATGCCTTACCGCCAAACCCTAACGGGAGCTTCGAACGAGGTTTTGATATGCACAGGAGTTCGAAATTGGACCACCTTTTATCACGGACTAACGCTTGGTCTAACCGACAATCTCCATTCATAACTTCAACGAGGGTATAATTGACGCGATTTTCAAGGCCAAGGAGGAGATCGAGGTTTCTTAGACCGACATCTGCATCGATTGCGACGACGGAGAAGCCCAATCGAGCTAAAGACAATCCAACATTAGCGGTGGTTGTAGTCTTGCCAACGCCACCTTTTCCTGAAGTGATAACCACCACGCGTGGAGTTTCACCGGCCAATTCGGGCTTCCGGTTCCATTGAAGAACGGATCGGATGGTAGCATGTGGGTAGGGTTTGGAGGGTTTTAGGGTCTGGGTTTTGGGATTATGAATGAAGGGTTTAAATGTAGCTAATGAGTGTAAAAATGAGGGATTAGGATTGCATTTAAGAGATAACATTGTTCAGAAAGATAGATTTCCTTACAGGCAAAGCAACAGCAAGACCACCATCATTTGCCTGGATCAGATTGATTGATTATTCCTCAGCGCTGAGACGCCGATTGACCCGTCATTCAACATTTTGCATGGTTTTAGCTAACTGGGCTTACCCGTACCCTCTGTAGCAAAGTAAGGCCCTACATGGACCCAAATATTTAGGCCTAGCCCATTAGCTTGATCCTTCACCCACATAATAGATCCATTTCTATGATATTGCTTTTAAAAATTTTTACAAATATAATAGTTTTTTTTCAAGAAAAATAATGATTACTTGTACAATTTTTAAAAAAGGTGACATTTTGAAGAGAATCATTTTTAGAATTTCCTTATAAAAAGGATAGATTTTTTGTTTTATTTTATATCATATTAAACTTAAATTATATTTATATTGAATATTTTTCAAACTCGAAAAAAATATTATTTTCGGAATTGGAATCCCTTTGGCAATGATTCGATTCAGCTTTTCCTCTCAAGCCATGAAGTTTCCAAGTTAACAAAGTGCTTGGATCAATAAGACAAAAATTGCAGCAGAGGAAGAACCATCAGGCCAACATGTACTGAGCTAGAAATGACGCTAAATTCCAAAACAAAAGGTTGCTTCCAAGAAAATTGTCAAGCTATGCACTGTCACTTCACCAGCATTCCACAGCCTATATATAAACAAGCATTGAAAGAGAGAGAGAGCTGGGGCTATCATTCAGTCTATGCTTTTCAAAACTACGGAGAATTTAACAGTTGAAAGTTGCACTCTTTCTGCATGTAATGCTTTGGTGATTCTGGGATCCTACCAGGAGGTGACGAATCCAGTTTTCTTGACCATAGCTTGTCTATATTCCAGAATTCTTCTTCTTCCATCACTTCCTTTTTCGTCATCTCTTCCACTTCTAACTGGCTAGTGGGAGTTTGATCATCCTGTAACAGAAAACTATACTTTACCCGCCTGAAGGAAGTTTGTTTGTTTGTAATGATATTTTCATTTTAAGGGACAAAGGCATTGAAATCCATATATTCCATTGCTGATACTAATTAACTTTACCTTAACTGGAAAAGGATTGGCCTGCCGTTTGATTACATCTGTAAGCAAGAAAATAAGCGTTGTATATGTCAATAATTGAACATGTATTCAAGGGTAAGATGCAGCATAAGTATAAAAATGGAGAAGAGCCAACTTTTTACTACCATTATTTAGTCCAATAATTTGTAGAAATTGATTCAAATTCATAGCTCTTGACTGTGCTTTGATACATTCCTGGTGATTGTGGAGAAACTCTTCCTCGGCAATTGCATTAAAGTTCTTTCTGGATCCCTCTTTCAGGCTTAGCCTCCCTGAATCCGAAATGTCGGAAAGTGGTTTCCTACCAGTAGACTCTACTTTCCCTGGGGCTTTAAAGCTTCTTTTCTTCTTGGTTCCAATTTGAGAGCCATCAATTCCTTCATTGGTGAAGGAGAAAATGGTAGAATTCTGCTTCTTTGATGCCTGATTCAGAGAATTTGACAAATCACCAAGTGGTGTTCGTCCGCCAATCACTCCTTTCCTTGGAAATTCAGAGACATTTCTCTTCAAGCCAAAAGAAGTTTCTGCAAATAGAAACTGAATTAAACTCGGATTACAACACCATAAAATAGTCCAAATTAAATTATATGAAATTGACAACATAAGATTGAACTTAACAACATAGACAGATCACCATGAAAATGAATATTTAACTTCTGATCTTGAACCACACCACCACCTCGTGATGCCATTGATGAGTTCAAGAGCAAAATTTCAAGCTACGATCTGCAAAAAAAAAAAAAAAACAGAGCAACCATCGATTAATAGAGAACAGATTATCTGAAGGTAATAATTTACTAAATATTATAAAAATGGATCAGCGAAAATAATATTCAACACGGATCAGCAAAAATTGAAGAAAACCACAAAGAATAACTCTTGTCTAACCCAAAATCACTGACAATCGGAAAAGGCAAACACAGAAGAAACCTAATCTAACCTTAAATCACCAAGAACCGATAACGAAGGAAAAGATAAAACAAAACTCACATAAAATCTTCTTCTGAAAATGTTAATGCTCTTTGTAGTGAGAATTTTCTCAGAAATGATTCACTTTCTGTTAATTCTTCTGATAAAATTTCTTCGAATGGGTACTTTCGCTGAGAGTCTTGCCATGGGGGGATGAGCAAGCCAATCGAAATTCTAACGGTAACATTCAAGTCTTTTACATATTTACCCTCACTCTTGTCAAATAATTACAACAATAGTATCCACAGAAAACCGAAGTATCTGGTGCGATGCGGAGTGGTGCGAGTCTTTCATCCGCACCGTTAACTTCCGAAGTGATAATGTTGATGGGCATCGAGAGGCATTGCAGTTTATTTGGTAAGGACAGTTGGTGGAACCGCCCACACTTTTGAATTTCACATGGAAAAGGACTAATTAAAACTGGTGAAGTAAAATGATAAAATAATAAATGATACTGTACCATATCGATTTAATAAAGAATCTGAAATGTCAAATTAATCCTAATTAATGTAGTTTAATATAAATGCCTTATTGCCGGCTTCAGTGATTTGCTTCCTTTATTATCAAATAATATTTATTAAAAATTTTAATATATATTAAAAACTTTTAAAAATAAAATTATAATATATTAAAATGTTAATATTTCTATATATGTGTCGATAAACATATATATATTACATATTAAATCATTATTTGAATTAATAAATTAATTTACAAATTTATTAAAAGTATAGAATTTAAAATCAACACAAGATAGATAAATGTGAACCGATATATATTTACACTTCAAATTTAAACACAATTTATTCATTAAAAAAATTAAAAAATTAATTTCATTAATTCAAACTTTAAACAACTCGTTAATAATTTTATTCATTTATACCCGATTTCGATTTCGAGTACAAATTTATATTATTATGTGGATGATAGTATATAAATTAAAACCTAATACAAAAATAATTAATGTTGGGAATTAAAATAAGATATAATGTTATTGAAAATGGATAGGTATAAAGATATAGGTGGGGGGGGGAGGGGGAGGTTGCAACTAAGAGGGACATATAATTTTAATTATGATTAGTTAAATAGTTAGCATTGATTAGTGGATGATTAATTAGCTTTACTTCACAAATGGACATATTATCCTATCTTAATATCCATGTATTTACATTAAGAAATATATTGATTACATGATAGTCAAGTTCCACCTCTCTATTTCTTTATTACTTAATTTTTTATTAATATTTTATTACCATAAAAATTATTGGCCGATAATTATTTTTATTTTATTTTATTTTATTGTTAATTTTAAAAATATAAGGCCTATTTTTAAAAAAACTAGATATTTTTTTATTACTTGATGAGATGTTAAATTCATATTCTGGAATCTCATTTTCACACATGCTTTATAGCTAAAGTTTTGAAAAGGCAATGTCACTGCTTTTTTTTTTTTTTTTATAATTTTCCTCGATTATTATAATATAGAGGTGAGCAACAAAATTCGAAAAACCCTATTAATTCGGTTAAAAATTAAATTTTTAGTTGATATAGTTTTATTTATGATTTTGATCTTATGTATATACAATTTTGTCGATATAAGAATTTTAGTTTTATCTATTTATTTTAATTTTATAATTATTTTGATTTAACTTTGATCATTTTAGTTCAATTAACCATAAAAAATATTTTGATTAAATAAACATAATTTGATTTTTAATTATAAGAAATATTAAAAGAGATTACTTGTCATTGATGGTATTTTTATATATTTAAAATAATATTATAGAGTTGATCGACTCTAAATCATTATAATTTTATATCATATTAAAAATTAATCTTTTCACCAGAAAGAAAAAGAGAAAAAAAAAACTCCGAATACTTCCATTATTATAATTGAAGTCAATAAATTGTATCTGAATAATTATTGTCAATGATGTTATAATCAAGTGATATAAATTTTTTTAATAATTTTTAAACTTAAATTTGAATGATATAAATATTCCATCATAAAGTAAATAAATAAATAAATAAATATGATAATAATTATAGTCAAATTAAGAAAGTTAAGGTTTGAATAATATAATTAAATAAAATGAGTATAAAATATTGACTTCCAAATGGAATACTTGATTTGTTGATGTATTTTTTGTTAGCTTGTAAAGTTGGAAATATGAAGAATTTCAAACATTTTTACAGGTTCATTGAACTTGTTAACTTTTTTTTTTTTTTTAATCTCATTTACCATGTTTTTCTTAATTCATTAATAATTCAATCTAATATTTTCATATTATTATATTATTTAATAATATTTAAAATTAGATAGTATTATTAAGTTTAATGATGTTCAATAAAAAGTTAATTATCATCAAGAGATTAATATTTTTTTATTTATTTCAAGTATTTTTAATTCAACTATTAAGTTAAGCATTATTGTACATTTTAATTTTAAATCAAAGTCTGAATGGGCAATAATAAAATAGTTAGTACTTATTAAAACAATTAATCATTTCTATAATTATTAACTTTATCGAATATGACTATAATTGATTCATATGAAATGAGAAATAAAAATAAAAAAAGTCTAATTAATTTTTTGGATTAGATATTATATTATTAATGATTTATTATAATGTTTGAAAAGGGCATTAGAAAGCATAATTCACTTGCACAACAAGGAAGAAACAGAGAACAAATATATTACACAATCTTCTAACTAAAGCATGTGAATGCCTTTACCTTACACAAGCTTTCCATATTACTATTTATTTAAAGGTGATTTTTAAAAAAAATAAATAAATTTAATTATCTTTTAATTATATTAAGAAATGATTTTTAATATCAACAAAATAAATGAAATGGATAATTGAAAAAAGAAGGAGAGAATAAAAAAAGGTTTACAATGAAAATGGTGAAGATTTGATAAAAATAATAAATATAAGGATGAATTTGGAAATAAAAAAAAAAAGATTAGTGGTGGAAAAAACAACTAAAAAGAAAAAGACTAAGGGGGGAAAAATATAAAAAGAAAAAACCAAAGCACTAAGGTTGCAAATGAGTAAAATAAATCCAAGAAGAAGCTTTAAAATAATAATCTTGCAAAGTGGAGCCCTCCATTGTTAAGCCATACCACACAAGTCAGCTACCATACCACCAAACTTTATATGCCCTTTTTTTGTAGTTTTGATTCTTTCACTGTATATAATAATTTATATATGGATTGATTTCGTTTTTGAATTTTTTATAATTTTATTTAATAAAATTTGTATATCAAAATTTATATTAGATATTATTTAATTTTTTACCATATTTTTTAATTTTAAAATTTATGAATTCAATTAAATTTAATTTTCACGTGCCCCTAATTAATAATCTCACAAGCCAACTCCCTAATTTATAAATATATAAATCATTTATTTTATAACATATTTATTAAATTTATGTAAGTTTAAGTGAAGTGCTTATATACTAAAACTTCATTTAATAATAATAAAAGAAATAAATAAATGCATTGAAATGAAAATGAAATAACTCGCTTGTATTATTTCTTTTTTTTTTTTTTTTTTTTTTTGCATAATGATCTCATTTGGGCTTTAAGTTAAAATGGCTAGTGTGACAATTAATTATATTAGAGGAATTAACAAAGGAAAAAAAAGATATTATTAAGAGATGGGATTTTTTGGGAGGGGAGAGTGAGGTTAACGCCAAGCAGATGCGACTGTGAGTGTTTTCCCCATCCAGCCGAAACAAACCCCACCATTGTCTTCTTTAACAGTGAACCCTGGGTTAACTCGGTTCCCCGAGCTCAGCCTTCCTTTCATTGACTCGGCTATGTTTTCACTCATTGGCTTCGACTCAAACCCCGCCATTCCCATCCGGGCCCGCCATTTCCCGAATACTTCGCATCTTTCTAAGCGGTCCCTACCTTCGCATGCAACCGAATTTGCGAGTTTACGACCCAATCCTTCTTCTACCTTGACTCGCTCCATGCTCTCTCTCTGAACTGTGGACTCGATAGAATCGAATAATGCCCCATAATAAGAAGTTGCCTCGTTCACGCGCGCCATGAATGGAGCTGTGTTTGTATTCATCTCTTGCTCTACTAATGTTACCACGCGCGGTGTCAAACCTTTCACGCGCCGAAGAAGTTCGTCTCGAGGATTGTCAGTGGAGACGCTTTCGTCAGGCATTCGGTACAAGTTGAACGCAAAATTTACAGCTAATGGCTCGTCCGGATCACACCCCAATGAGTCACGAGTTAGGTCGCTGGGTTTGATGCAACTCACCACGTTGAAACGTAATGAAACGCCAACCCTTACAGCGAGTTGACTCAGTTGAGAACGAACCATCTCCAACCTCTCTTTTTCATTCACCCCATCACTATCAGCTACAGCCGTGATCTTGATTATCGCTGGATCGCCATTCAAACGCTCGGAAAGAACGTGGAGAAGATTGATGTATTGGCATCCTTGGCCAATGTTAAAATCAATAACATGAAACCCATTTCCGCCGTTAGATTGTTGGCCCATCATAGAATCCAGAATTGCGAGGTTAGCGGCCATGAACCCAAGTTTAAAACAAGGAGAAAGTTCGTAGAGTGAAAGGGTCGACGCCGTGTGTTCCTTGCTGAACAGCTCCACCACAGGAGGAGGATTCTCACCGGAATTAATCCGCGATTTAAGCGCCCCACACATGTACTCCATCAACCTCTGTTCAGAAGAGCCCCTTGGGTTTGAAACCTGAGAAACACGAGCCAAGTTCTCATTAGCAACTTCAGTTCTGCCGTCGTAAATTGCAGAAGCAGCTTCTACTAGTGTTTGTATCGAGCAATTGGGCGTCGCCGACGTTGATGACGAGGAAGATGAAGATGTTGGAGATGGGGAAATTTGGTTGGAATTCGAACAAGTGATGAGATTCTTTATAGTTTCCGACCATTCGCTGTTAGCGTTGGTGATGACAGAAACCGCATCACCGCCTTCCTCTTCCTCGTTATCATCAAGAAGCTGCTTCTCCAGCTCCTGTAATTTATTCATCATCTTCTTTTGCGTTTCCTGTCCTCCCATTGGAACATTAACCACCTCACCTCCTCCACGATTATGGTTCTGGAGCATGTTCATGTAAGGTAAACCAGATAAAGACGCGTGTCTGTTCACAGAATGAATGGTGGGTCCTGACCCAAGATCGACAGACTGAGACCTGAGCTGTTGAACGCCGTAAGGCCGAGCCAAAGATGGGAGTTCCGGTGACAAGTTAACAGAGGAAAATTCAAGCGGAGGAATAGTGGAGAAAGGAGAGCTATGTTGATACATCCTTGGCTTTACGGAACGTAGAAAAAGACCATTCAAAGCTGGGTTTATCATGTTCCCCTGTTGTTGTGGTAGCTGTAATTGCTGGTAGCTTTGTTGGTGATGCGCTTGAAAATCGGCAAGCGTCCGTTTTCCGATTAAGTTTTGGGTTGTAAAATTGTTAATCGCTGTTCGTTGCTGAGCGATCTGCGAAGTTGGGTCTAAAAGCATTTGAGAAAGCTGGCTTCTGTAGGAAGGAGACGGTTGATTAGAAGGGTTGCTGGAATTCATCGATCTACCCGCCATGCCGGAATAGAAATCCGCCGGACCACCACCGGAAAACCCAGATGCCATTCTCTCTCTCAGTTATTTTGCGAACGGAGAGAGTTTAAACAATTAAGAATTGCTATCAGAGAAACGCATGCGGCATTCAATAGAGTTTAATGAAGAAACGAAACATAAATTGAATCCGAGACAGAATGAAAGAAAGCAAACAAACAAAAAAACAGAGGTTGAATTTTTCTTTTCTTTTTTTTTTGTTGAACAAATAGAGAGAGTTGAGTTTTTTTTTTTTTTTTCTATCTCTCTTGTTGGATTGGAATGATTCTGATTAATGAATATAAAGGAGAAAGCTTCAAAATTCCAACTTGTTCTTTCTTTAAATTCATACGTAAATATTAAAATAAATAATACCCTATGTTTCGAGAATATTAAATATTAAATTTTAATATAAATATGATTAATTTAAAAAAATAAATATAATATAATATAATTTTAAATTATCATATGATAAAATTTTTATCATATTAATAATAGATTGATATAAACTTGATTATTAATAATTTAAAAATATAACACAATTTTCTTTTGTTTTAAGTTATTTTTAAATTTAAAAATATAAAATTTATAATGAATTAAGAAAATATAATGTAAATAGGATTAAATGTAATTATAGGATTCATATAATCTGTTAGAATATTTGGTTTTGTTGTCTTATTTAGAATTTCCTTTAAAAAGATTAATATTTTCTAAGGTAATAATTATTTATGAGATATATTTCTATTTATTTTTTTTTTTTAAAAAAAGGAAAAATCGCCGCCTGATTGTCCAAGGATTGAGCGGGTCTTTTTTAATCTCTTTAACAGGTCAAGGGCATTTCATGCTCTTCTCTTCTTTATCTAAGGCGCGTGGTTTGCCTGGCCCATTGGAGAGCGTGAAAACTGCGCAGTGGGAATTGGATGATCTTTATGCGGGAGGTTGTGATCACCTGACACCACAGTTACGAACTATTCGGTAAAGCTAACAAATTAATGCAATGATGAATTTCTTATTTAAAGTTAGGGCAAAAATTTATTATTTATGTTTTTTATAAATAAATAATCGAATTATTAGTTATCGATTTATGATAAAATTAAATTTAATAATTATTTAATTTATTCGTTGAATTTTTAAATAATATGATATAATATGTATATAATGTGGGATGCAAAGGGAGAATAGGAATACGACATGTGGGACAGGTGGAAGAGTTTTGAGAGAAGTTACGGTAACCGCTCCGTGAGTTTGAAATTCTATGGTAGAGCTGGACTGGTGGTGCTGATTGGGATATGTAGCGGCTCTTTCATCATGATGGGAAATAGCCGGTTGATTGTGGGAGAGTAACTTGCACGTGTCGGTCACTGACTTTCACCTCAGATGAAATAATTCATTACTAGAAACCAAAAAAAATAAAAAAATAAAAAATAAAAAAAGGAAAGAGAAAAAGCTTTCCTGCGTCGGCCAGGCACCATTAAAATATTAACCTCCGACGCGCTCTTTGCTTTCTCTTTTTAAGGAACCTCCGGCATGCACTTAAAATAATAATAATAAGTCAAAATTATTTAAAAATTAATTAATATTGATATATTAGTTTTCCATATTTTTAAGTTAAGATTAAATAATATAAAAATTAAAAATTCTATTTAAGCCAAAAATAAATACAACTCCCGCTGCAGGTCATTGTCGCTTGGAAATGAAGTAAATTTTATCTGGCTTGCTGCGTAAATGAAATGTCTAAACTGCCATTGATTTTGAAATGTTTAATTATTTACATTTTTTTTTAAAAAAATCAATAAGTTTTATAATTTTATGAGAAAAATGTAAAATACAATAAAATAATACTACAAATCTCCAATCAAAATATTTTATTTATAGTTATTATTACATTGATCAGAAATTTAAATGAGAGAGATAAGATTTTATTAATTTATAAATAAAATTAATTTTAATCTTTAATGTAATTTTGTAGTTCTCATCCTCATAAATGTTTGTATGAACTAAATATATAATAAAATTAATATAAATATATATTTAAAATATATTATATATTATATTAGGAGAATGTAAAATCAGGTGAAAGGACTTGAAATTGTGAAAGCTATCTTATAGCAATATCTTATGGTTTCTCTTTTCACACACAGGTTATGAAACCCACTAACAAAAAAATGGAAAAAATTAAATAAATTTGCAACAGAAATTGAGTTCAAAGCTGTCCAATATGATCTCCAAATATAGATAATTTTTTAATATCTAATTTATAATTTCTATATTTGATAATAAAATTAATCCAATTGACAAAAGATTTAAATCCTACTAAGGTTTATGATTGAGAATAATAAATTGTATAATAATTAATGTCAAATTTAATTTAAGTTTGAGAATGATATTATTATTATTATTATTATTATTTATTAATAATATTAATTAATTTGATTTACTTCACACTTTTTCATAATAATGACCCATCAGAATATGACATAAATATACAATCAATAAATCAAAATTTTATAATTTAATATAACATCATATTCATATATATATATATATACATAATATGATCAAAATTATAATCTCACAATGAAGATGAAGGTATGTGATTTGATATTATTAGTAAAGAGCATCTTTTAGTTAATAATGACATTGGGTCTACTTGAAGAGGACATCATCAAAAATAAAAAATAATGGCAAAATTGATGGCTACATTTTCCTGCAAATATTACTTTATTTTCTTCTTATTAAACTTATAATAGTTATTTTAATTTAATGTATATATTTTAAAGTATATTTATTTTAAAATCTCATAAAATAATAATGATTATAAAATAAATATTTTATAATATTGAAAAAATAAATATTATAAAATAGATTTTAAATAAAGGAATGTGATATGATTGGGTTTGTGGAGATATGATCAGAGGAATAAATGAATAATATTTTAATTGTTGAAAAGGGAAGAAGGGAATGCGGATGATATTATATGTATTAGCCGCAACTCCGTCAGCCGATTTATTTTTCTTTTTCTTATTTGGAAATATTCGTCTTTTTTATTATTATTATTATTATTTTATTTTCACGTACATGTCTTTATTTTTAAACATAATATAAATTACATCAAAGATTATAAATATATATATTTTATTTATACATGTATTTTGAGAATGATCACACAATTGGGTTCTCTTTTCAAAATTTAGCAAAATAGATGTTGGCCATGAAGGAATCCACCGAACACTTGTTTTCATTTAGCCTCAAAATTAAGCCATTTTTTCTACTCAGGTTTGGAGATATTTTTATTCAATATGATTAATTTTATTTTCAATTTTTAAAATTATTTTATATTCATAATTCGAAAATAATTTTCTGCTCTAGGAAACCAATATCGATGATTTAATTGTTAGATTCTTTTTCTTGAAAATGCATTTAAAGAATCTATTGTAAAGTAGCTATGAAGTTCCTGGAAACCCATTGCGTCCTCTTCTTTTTAGTATATTGGTCCGTACTTGGTTTTATTTATCAAGTCCTCCGAAAATGATTATTTTAATTCAAGAAATATAAAAAATTTAAAAGGGTATGCTTATTTTTACTTAAATACGGAAATACATTTAATTTTTTTGAACAATAATTCATAAATATAATAATCAAATCGAATATTCATATCATTATATTAAAATATTATGGATTAGAGATATATCTAGTTGAAACGTTTAAATTTAAAAATATATATTAATATATAAATTTTTTAAATAATCATTTTTAAATCGATAAATGATCAACTTTATGTATTTTGAAAAAATTAAACTCGTAACTTAATAATTAAGCCAGAAAAAAAAAAACTATGTTGTATTGCATCCAACGCGATTCTCAAATCATGATATGTATAAAACCATAAATGAAATTAGTTGCTACATCTGGAAAGTTGCTTTGGACAATTCTCATGCCTCCATTTATTTATGCTTCCTTTATATACATATTTATTTAAAAATAAATAAATAAATAAAATCATTTTATTTATAAATAGTAATTTATTTAAAATCTAAAGATAGATTTATTTATTTTATTTCGATATTATTTATAATATAATTAATTTTAATATAATACTATCTAATTATATATGTACAGCGAATATAATAAAATATGAAGGTTGACCTCTTTGACTAAAAGACCCTTCAAGCTTGGAAGAGGTAAGGCTCAGACAAGATCATGGAATTTCTTTTATTATTTATTATTATATTTATATATAGTTCAAAAATTACATTTTTGTAATTATTTATTTAACATTTTATTTAAGAAGGGCATAAGTGTAAATTGCGGAATGTGCAGACGGTAGGTTGCGTGTAGGCACAAATTTTTTAGTGAGAAATTGGTTAGCGAGAGACTAAACCATCCAAACTAACTACCTACGTTCCCCCCTTTTTTTTTTCCCTGAAATGCGCTCTCACACTGACACGTGTCCACATAACCCCAACAAGTCCCCCACTTGTACCTTGCCTAACCCAGCCTTTCACATACATACCATGAATTTATTAAATAATATTAATTATCGATGATTTTGATGATATTACAATATGATCGATATAGAACAACTTCAACAACATGGTTGATTAGAGCAGCATGATTCGATTTCAAATATTGGATGTTACATTACATAAAATTTGCAGGTGACATAAGATTTTTAATATAATTAATTTACTAGAAAACTTAATGATACCTCTAAAATATGAATGTAATCCATTTATAATCACATTTATTGACACCGAAATCTTTACTTGTTATCAATATATTTATAATAGAAATAAAATTTTAAAAAAATGATCTAATATTGACCTAACTGTTATCAAATTTCTCCATCACCCTTATCATGTGTAACAATCGTCCACTTACCTAATAACAGCCTAACTAATCCCCAAGGTTAATTTGGTAAATTCCGAACATTTTTTTAATTTCTAATATACATTTAATATAGTTAATGATGGGAGGTTGGGTGCAGAGAATGAATCATTTCCCAACTGGAGGAAATGAAGGGGTATTAATGTAATTATAAGGAGAGATGTTTGTGGGACCAGGTTCGGTTAAGAAGGGAGGATGACCGGGGATAGCCGGTTGGGGATTTTGGGAATCAATAAAAAACGCAACGCCGACTAATGAGTCAAGGCAGCGAAATCCACGCTCCTTTTCAGGTTTCCACGCGCACACGCCATCTATCATCTGTGCCACACGAAATCCACACTTCCAGAAGACATGCCATTTCTTTTTTTTTTTTTCAATAAAAAATTAAATTAAATTTATTTTTTTATAGACTTGACTATTTATTCAATTCCCATTCTTAATAATTTATTTGATTTTTCACACTGCCCCGAAATAAAGTGAGAACAAATTCATATTTTTCAAATTAATATAACATAAAATGTCAATAATTCCATCTTTTTATATAAATATGAATTTTTAAATCCATCAAAATATAATTAGAAAGTAAAATCATATTTATATAAGATTTCTTACATGTAGATTTAATCACTACATACATTACAGATAAAATATTTTAAATTTATAATAATTAATTTAATTTATATGTCAAAATATCAATATATCGTTGGTTTAATTGTTGAAATAAATCAAACTTTTTTTATATAAAATCAAATCAAATTGAAATTTTTTTCAATTAAAAATGATAAATTAAACCAAATTTTAGTTCAATTCATTTTTTACTTATTTTTTAGTTATTATAGTTTTTCAATTGAAATTTTTAATTTTTTAAAACTAAATTGAACATAACATTTTTAAAATTTAAAATTTTTAAATCAAATCAAATTGAAATTATGGGTATGATTAGACTTTTGCTCACTCTTAAAAATATAAATCAAATGTTAGATAATGTATCTCATAATTCTTTTGTTGTTATTTTCTTATAATTAATAATAATTTAAGTATAAGAATTATACTTAAATATTTTATTTAAATAAATTATTTTTATTATAGAATTCATATCTTATGTGAAATTTATGTGATGACAAGGGAGGGTTGAAGCCAAAAACACCATTAGAAAAGAAGAAGTATCGAGGAAGGTTCTAAGCGTAGGGAAATCCACATTACAATTAATTGTAAAATTTGGATTTTTTTTATACTCTAATCTAACTTAACCCATTTTTTAATAACTGTAATTGAGTATTCATATTTGATGACATGTAAATGATATATAAATATTTTTGTCTAATTTAGTTTGTTTAATTAATTAAAATTAATAATAAATGCGAGAAAACGGAAATTTTTATTCAGTTAGGATACGAAAAAAGGAAGTTCATAAAAATCCTATTTTCCTTTCATACGTAATCAATTTTTCATATAATTAGATACTAATTTGATCATTTAAGTTATCTTTGAGTTTTTTCGATCTATATTTATAAAAAGTTCAATTAAATTTAGAATAAAATCTTAAAATATTTATTCTTATCGAGTAAAGAAATTGAATCGAATTAAAATACAAATGAAATAATATTAAAAAAAGTAAATAAGAAATATTAGCTACTCATATTTATTTTAAAAAATAAAAAAATTTATTGAAACTCGTATAAGTTTTATAATACTATTTATATTATCAAATGTAATTTATACCATTATCGGTATAATATTGCATAATAGATATGAATGTTATTTAATAATATCATTAATATATTATAAGTGTATTTATGTCATCATAAATGTTAATAAATTTATTTATTTTTTTAAAACAAATAATTTTCAAATAACATGTGGATTAATTTCACACTTATAATTCAAAAAAAGAAAAAGTCAATAAATAATTAAATAAGACATCAAAAGCTTACCAAATAACAAAAATAATTATACAAAATTGGAATTACCCGAAAAAGAAAAGTTATTTTTTTTCTCCTAAAGGAAATAGGAATTTGCTTGCGGCTACCAAATTTATAAAATATTTAAAATTTCAACGTTAATTTAATGTTTTTTCACATTCACGCCCTTAAAAACCAAATTGCTCACCCATTAATGTGAACGTCAGGAATAATGACACTGGTGGTTCACATGATGAATTTTTATTTTTAATTTTTTTAATTAAAAATTAATTGTTTATTATTTTTGAAAGTATCATATCAATAATAACAATTTTTAATTTTTTTTATTACTTTTATTATTTTTATATCAAATTAAATTATTAATATTAAATTTGTATCCATTTCTGTTATTAATACTAGAATAATTATGGATTTTAGTTCATGATTTAAAATAATGTTGGGCTGTGTTTTAAATTTTTTGAAAATAATGATTTTTAATAAAAATAAAAGTACGTGTCCACCAAAAGAAAAAAAAAAATTTTGCTTAAGAGTAAAAGCAATAAAATTAAAATTTATAAAATGGACAATAATATGAGAAGAAATAGGCTCATTATGATGGATGGAGGGCGGGAGATCCATTGGGCTTACGGTCCGGCCCGTTCAGCCATTTTCATTGCCTTACTATTTCAACCATAGACATGTCATAATTTCATATTTTAAAATTCCAAAAAATATAGAATTTTCAAATATAGTCTTAGTCTTTACATATCAAACTCATTAATATAATAGTTAATGACTCGTTGGATATCGGATTAGTATAATTATTTAATAATTAATTTACTTATTTATTAATAAATTATGTAAATTCACTAATTATTTAAAATTTTATTTGAGATGGAATTTGGGTGCTTAAGGTTCTAAATTGGTTCCGGATTAAAGGACAATTAACGATTTAATTAAGAAATTATTTTATAAGCAAAATTGATCTTAATATTTTTGTTAATTTTTATATTTAATTAATAATAGATAACTGGCTCTGCGTTTCAAGTGCTTGCTAGGCCACAAAAATTCCATTTTTGTATGCTTTAATATTTTCTCCAGATAACCAGTGACAACTACGTCAGGATGGCCGAGTGGTCTAAGGCGCCAGACTCAAGTTCTGGTCCTCGAGAGAGGGCGTGGGTTCAAATCCCACTTCTGACAGGTTTTTTGATTTTAAGGT